>JASKGM010020837.1:0-30035 GCA_034509205.1 Ceratonia siliqua | reverse complement strand
TAAATAACTAAATGTAGACCCTCTCAAGTCTCAACCTCTTTATATGCACGATTTTCATGCCAAAAAGCAACAAAACGAGAGAGCAGAGGAAGTCAGATTTCATAGAAAACGTGTATTATTAACTAATTAGATAATTAAGGAAGACTGCTCTTAACCTCTTCTTTTATATGCATGGTGTTTATGCAAATAAAAAAAAATTAAAGAAAATAAAACACAAACAGATGTGGGCAAGTAGCCTCAATTAAGTGAATTCACCCATATATTCTCTTGCCTTTCTAACTTACTCTCATTAATAGCTTAAATTCTGACATTTTATACAGCTAAGAAGCACAATCACCAATCTCATCCTTCCTCTCCTCTGCCAATAGAAATAGAGAGGGATAGAGTGAATAAGGTTCGCTCATTCAAAATAAAATTGATATAAAAACATACTTATAGAATTTTGCTGATGACTTTAAGTAACTGACTGATACATTCCTCTATATAAAACAATATGCCAAGTGAAGAAAAGAATCAAGTACCAAGCACCATCAAGAAGTCAACATAGGAAAAAGCAATAAACAAATAGAAAGCATAGAACTATAGAAGTTTATGTTTGTAACAGCCAAAGAGAAAAGGAAAATTCAAATGACTAAAGATAAAGTTTAAATTAAAAAAAAAATCATACCTTTAGACAAACCACTGAACTAGTTACGTAAATAATGAGACTACCAAAAGGAGCACTTGATCATACTTCCACTGGTTCAGAACCGACGAAGGAATGAAATAGGAGTCATTGGCTCCAACGGTTGCAAACCCTTGAACGAAAGCAATGAAGGTAAGAACAATCCAGAGCATCCCTTGCTACTTATCACTTCAACTCTACCACTACCCATAATCGTCACTAAAATGGTGAATGACGGTGGGGCCGCGGGAGGCAACGGCGGTCTTGTGAGAGAGGATGGCAGCGATGGCATGGAGACGAAAGGCTAGGGCAGTGGGAGAAATGGTCAAAAGCCAGTGACTCTCAGACTCTCGGGGGGTTTCTAAAATGGGGGATTTGCGTCATTTTGGAGGGACAAAAAAAATATTTTTTATGGTTGGCCCGATGGGTTGGTCGAGCCAACCCGGTCTGGCCCGATTCGGGCCACTAGCTCGATCGGGCCGGGCCAAAAAGGCCCGAATTTTTGAGGGCTGACATTTTTTGAGCACAGCCCTATTATTTTTCGGGCTAATTCAAGCTAGCTCACCGGGTTGGGCCCATTTTGCCAACTCTACGCACAACTATTACGACTAAGCTATGCTTCTCCTTGTTGTATATGTTGCATTAAAATATATTTATTTTAACACTATATTACATTTTATATTTATCACTTACTGTTAATATATCAATTCAAAGTTTTACTATATTTATAATTTTTTCTATAATAAAGAAATTGAATGGTCTTTTAAAAATATTAATTAATATATACAATTTGATTACTTCAATTTTAAATTACATAGTTATTAATTTTGTCATTTATTATATTTTATAATATCTTGTTATATATATATATATATATATATATATTAAAAAATTATATTCTTTATAATCAATTCGATGGCGATTTAATCAACATCGAACCAATGAACTGTGAATCATTTTTTCATCAGTTCAATAACAAATCTGATTTTTAAAATATTAGTGGAAGTGATTTTTGTTTTATAGTTTGTGTATAGCAATCTTCCATTGCTTGCTGTTTCATGGTTGGGGATAGCTGCAATGTAAGGATTTAAAAGATATTTAATTTTATCTATGTGGAGCTTAAAGATGATTATCCTTTTCTTTTTTTCTTTTAATGATGCCGTGACTTTATTTGAAGGGAATATTATGATAAGGTAACTTTTAGGAATGATTTTAGATGTACTCAGGGACAGATGGAGGGGCTGCAAGCGGGGTCTGCCCCTCCCTCCCCCAAATTTTTATTAATATATACATATAAATTTCTCCTAAAAAATAACAAAATTGATGGAAGTTGTTAAACTTTTTTTTTCTCTTCCTTTTTTATTGGAAGGGCAAGGAGTGGGGCTGCTGAAAACATCAAAGGCATCTACATATTAAATAGTGTTTGCAATAATCAAAATTAAGTTTATACCTAATCTAATATATTAATTCTTGCAAAAATCAATTCATTTCATTGTAAGTGAGTTAATAGTTATGGTCTCATCTATTATTTAATTTTATTTGTAAATATTTTGAGTTACTTATAGATTTGTAGTTGACTAGTTGTAATCTCATACACCCATTTCGTTTGAGTTGTAGATTTGTAGTTGTGGTCCCAAACTCCCATTTTATTTGAGTTGTAGTTGTGAATTTATAGTCGTGGCCTCAAAATATTCATTATATTTTATTAGTTGTTACACTTATGTATCAAATAATCATTGTCAAATAATCACAAATAATATAAGAGAAGAATTTAGAAAACATAAGAAAATCATTTATATGCAATTACTTTTGTGGACCATTGGGCAGTGGCCGTAGCTGGGTGTTGGTGGTGGTACTTTCAGCTCTCTTTAGGTAATTTCTATATCTATCCCTGGATGTGTTTGAACCCAATCTTGATATTTAGAAAAATTACTTAGATTTGTAAGAAAATGACATTTATATTTTAGTTTGTTGGACCTTTATGGTTGGCCTACGATTTAAATAAGCGTCATTGTGTGATTTCTATCGGTTTTGACATTGGTTGTCATATTGTGAAGTGGCTTTGCGAGGACAAAGATTCACTAAATATTCTTATGTTAATACTCTTATGAAATGTTTTCTGTGGTGCTTTTCTCATGCTATATTTATGTATAGGAGTTAACATATTTTTTGGTGATATTGCAGCTTTAAACCTTCTGCAGTTTGTTGACCAATTAATTTAAACTAGCTTTAGTTATATAGCCATAATGAAGAGGTTGTTAGTAATGAACTTTATGATTTTTTATAGATGTTTATATTTGGTTTAAATGTTTGTTATAGAATTTCAGTGCAATGTTCCTTACTTATTCTAAACATCTATTTAAATTTGTATTTAATTTGAATTGTTGAAAGTTGAATTAATGCTTGAGCTCAATGGACTATGATTTAGTAATACACTCATTTTGCTTATTAATTATATTTTATATTTTACATTAATTTAATTTAAAAATTATAAAAAAAAAATCTATGCATAACACGAGTCTCAATCTAGTATAAAAGAAGTGCTACGTTGGGATCGAGATCCAATCAAAAGGTATTTTCAGTAGGATAAAACCAATATAATTAAGGATGGACATTTTATTCAGATTCAACGGTTATTCATTAAATTTACCCACTCAAGTTCGGGTATGGGTATAAAAAATGAGTATGGATCCAGGTATTATAGTACTCAGTACCCCACCCTAGACTCATAAAATACTTATAATATTATATATGAATTATAAATTACATTTACTTTCTTTCAAATATATATTCCTTTCAACATATTGTTAAATATATACTAAATACAATATCCTTTTTTTCTGGTCACCTCAATTTGAAATAAGTGATAATAGAAATATCATCATTTTAGTTATTATGTTGTTACCAAAACTTAAAATGATTGAGTTTTCAAGGTTTTTTGTTGTTGTTTGGATAACATTAGTTGTTAATTGATCATTCGGTTAATATAAAGTTTTGTCCCTACAGTTTCAGGTAATTGTCAGTTTAGTCCATGTAGTTTAATTTCGGTCCACTGAGTTTTATAGTTTTCATTACTGTTATTTTGGTCCCTATCATTAAATTATCAGTTAACCATGTTAAATGAATGATTTTCATAACAATCTTATGTGGTAAAATTTTCATGTCACCATCACCAATTGAAAAATGGTGCCACCCTCTTTCTTTGTCATCAGCCAAGAGACAAGGCAAACGTTTGCCCTTTTTATTCCCCTATTGTCCATTGTCCCTATATTCCTCACCCGAGAAACCTCATCGTCTCCCCCGCTGCTCGACAGTTCTTTCAATTCTAATTGAAAAACATATATAATTCACAACTCCTTTATTGATTTTTTCTCTAAAACCAAATCAAGACCCATTCGGCATTGAGTAAAATCAAACAAGAATACAAGTTTCAGCAGCGAACACAAGTTGCCAAAGCTCAATAACCATTTTAACAATACACAGAAAATCGAACACAAAGGGTGAATCCTTTAGAAGATTATCTTATAGCCGTCTTCCACAAACATAAAAGTGACGGTAGCCCCCTTTTCTTAGTTTGGGGGAAGGGAGGCGGAGAAGGACTTGAATCCATGATATTATACGCCAAAAAGAAAAACGCAATCCAGATTATTAGCAAGCCATAGAGATCCAGAGCATAAAATGGGACAAAGCCACGGAAAGCAATGCATTACCAAAAAACTTCAAGCTCTATTGGCAATCAATTCCTTCTGGAACAACCGTGAGCAAAAGAAAAGGAGTCTCCTGCAAGATATGAAGAAGCAGAGAGAAATCATAGCAGTGTCACAGCCGGGCAACAAGGACAAAAAGGTCGACGTTTGGCCTTGGCCCTTGGCTGATGACAAAGAAAGAGAACAACATTATTTTTCAATTGGTGATAATGACGTAGAAATTTTACTATATAAAATTGTTAATATATATTTTAGTTATTATATCGTTAAATAGTTAATTGATAATTTAGTGACATGGATCAAATTAATAAGAATGAAATTATAAGGACTTAATTAACTAAAATTAAATTCTAAGAATTAAACTGATAATTACCTGATAATATCAATTTATACTTGAAATTTTTTGTCTTGTAATTTGAATTTTAAATAAATAAATGTAAAAAATTAAGTCTAAATATTAAAATCTTTTTGTTGGATTCAAAATTTTTCGAGTTTATGAATATGGGTTTGGGTATTTAAAGATTTGATAAAAATAAAGATGAGTTTTAAGTTTGATATATGCATAGATGCATCTATAAATAGGCCTAATATTTTTATATAGACATAAAATTGAATAATATAGTACCCTATCCATAGCCTACCATGCTCATCCGTCAATATAATATTTTAGCAATTCGTGGAACCGAAGTCTATCGTCCTCGTTTGGCATGAGGGGCGCGAGGAGCACGATGTAGGATTTTAAACACTAAAATCTATTTGAAATATTTCGGCCATTTGCCCAAATATTTGGCCTTAAAATCCTAAGCTGGCGTTTTATATACGCACTATCTAATATAATACTTTAATTATGTAATTCAGTGTGAAATACAAATTTTTTTCTATTTTCAAATTATATACGAATTCCTCTCTAAAAAATATTCTCTTCAGTTTTAAGAAAAGTCATATTTAAAATAAAATTAATGATTGTGTTGAATAGCTTAAAATTTATTATATCATAAAATCACATGTTTGGAATTTTAATTGATAACTATTTTATTCTCTTTTGTTGCATGCTAGCTTTAAGAATAAATTATTTTTTAATTTGATAATTTAAAATTTAACATATTTTTTATTTTTTAAATGATATTTTTTAATAAAAATATGAATATATCAATTTATTTTAATATTAATTATACACTCATACATTTATAAAATTGTTGAATGTGATTTAAAAAAAATGTAATAAATATTTTATTAATAAAATACACAAAATAATGTATCTTAACTTATTTTTTGATTATATAATAAAGTTGGAACTCCTGAAAAACATGCCGCTACACCAACAAGCATTTGGTTAATTTATTTTAATTTTAATAACGATCAGTACGGTTGGGCCATTGCTATGCCAATACTCAATGAGTCAACGGCTAGTTTAATTCAATTTGAATAATATAGAGATGAACAAAAATAGAAGACAACGCCACAGGTATGTAAGTCAAACGTGGCCAACGTAGAAAAGCTTTTCCAGGTTACACAAAATTTTTTATTAAATTATCAAAATAATTATATTTAAATTTAATTAAAAATATTGAAGTAATTATTATCAAGTGCCCCAAAGAATATCATAATACTTGATTTTTAGTTGATGCCTTAGCACATATGTTAAAAACACCAATTAAAAAGTATGTTACCTAAACCTTATAATAATCATCTCAAAAATAAGAAAAATGAGATTATATTGAATTTAAATATAATCATCTCAAATAATTTATACAATTTAAATTTAAAATGAATTTTGTGTAAACAGTGTTATCACTGCGCCTGTCAAGTTCACGTACCTCCTTTCTTTTTCTTCATTCTCCAACCGGAATGCAACCAGCTTCCTTCTTAGCATTTACGTCTCTCACCCTTTATATTTTATTTCACCATTTTGGACCCAACTTCCAGTTCTTCCGTCTCTCTCTTCTATGGCTGTCACCACCGCCACTGCTGGGAGGACTGAACCGTCGACGGAAATGGACCCCTCTCCTTCAATATTAGCCTCCGGAGATGCATCCGACTCACAGTTATCTTCCGCCGCCGCGAACTCCGGCACCTCTGATGCCTTTGATCGGAACGATCCTTCCTGCTCCTTGCCGAATTCTCGTAAAGATACTGAAATTCAGGTGGTACTGTATTCCCCTCTGCACCTGAGTTGTTGTTCGTTTTCTTCCGTTTCTTGCCGCTGAATTGTAAGAGAAATGAGAGAATTGAAGTCGAATTTTGAAGTTGGTGATGCGGTGTGGTTTTGGTATTCTCATGCACACGCACACTTGAGTCTTATTTGCTAGTACCTTTTCTGCGATACTAAACCATCTCGATTTGAGGTGTTAATATCTGGTTCTTAGTTGGTAGATTAGTTGCACATTTACTTGTAGTTGATAGTTTATGAAAATGGAGTTTTCTGAACTTGGTTAGAATTTAAATTTATTCAAGAGTTCATGCTTTTGTGCCTTCAGTAGACCAAATAAGATATTGGTTCAGGAATAGATGAGGAAAGTCTTCGTGGCTGCTTTTCTCAGCAATTCATCCTACTCTTTCAATTACACCAGTGAAAAATATGAATAGCGTTGGCTTTTATGTTGTTGGTCAAGTTTCAAGTTGAGTTTTGTTGGTTAAGGATTTTTTTGTTGTCCTAGTCACCTCTAAAATCTTTTTTTTTTTTTTTGTTCCATTGAGCTTATTATATTTGATTGAAGTTATGGAAGTTCACTATATTTCTGATCAGGCTCATATTTATTGTGTTTTTTCTAATTACAGTCTCCAGAGGTATTGAAGAGTGAAGAGTATCGTCAGTTATTTCGTCATCCGCCTGACGAAGTAAGTAATTTTCGACCTTCATGATCACTACGTGTGTTGATAATATTCTAATGTATCAAAGATTCTAATTTCGTTATATATTATATAATAAAATGAAAGTTGGCAATCCCTATATTTCTACTGATATTTTCTTATTCTTTAGAACTGGCGCATATGTACTGATTTCTTTATCATTTCATCTGGTCATGTTATTTTCATTTTTTTATCATTCAAGATCTAATTACTGATATTATGAAATAAAAACCTCCACAAAAATTTAGATCAAATAAATACTTCTATTATCTTATTTTTATTTTTCAAAAAATAAAATAATTGGAGCTTTCCCCTATTGACTAATAACTTAATGTGCTTAAATTTTTATTCTAATAATAGAATTTTAAACTTCATCAACTTCGACCACACAATCTTCTAACATGCATACGATACCTTATGAATCATAACTCTTTACAATTCTTGTCCAATCACGCTTTGACTCTAACCTCTTAAGATAATTTAAATTGAACAAATCACATTTGTTTCGAAGAGTAGTTAGCCAAAATCTCCATGAAATTTTGGAGGTTGACTTGTTTCAAAATTTTAACTACAATGGCTGTCTTAATTAAACAACACTTATCTTAAAAATTTCCTTATCCAATTAAGACAACTCTTGCCTTAATAAAAAAAAACCTGAAAAAGAGAACAAACATGACAAACATTATATACATTTGTATATATTATAATAACAAAACATGTATGAAAAGAAAAAATTTATAATTAGCAATTTATAAAATGATAAATAATTAAATGAGTCATACCCAATTACTTTTTAATCCTTTAAGAATTAAGATAGTTGAGGACAAGCCAAGTTGATTATTCAAGTCAATGCTATCCATCATCCTCATTTATTCGACTTGACTAGAGGAGTTTATTGTTGATATTCATCATGTTTATTAATGAAATTAAAATTATTTAATAAAAATAACTAGTCAAAAAATTAATAGGCAATTTAAAATACCAAGAAAGAAGAAAAATGGAGATCAAATGTTTTAAAAATAAAAATTAAATTTTTATTGGATAAGTAATTGAGTTTAATTAAGAGTGTAAATAGAAAATTTGAATATAAGTTAGTCAAATGTTTAATTAATATAAAAAACAAGCTTATAAAGGGTACTTGTAGAAATTCAAAAATTAGTTTGTTACAAAAGATTGCCAATAGGCATTTGGGAGTGCCAATAGCCCCACCCATTATACAAAGCTAGATGAGGAATCTGTTTGGACATATGGATTTCAAACTCCAATAAACTTAGGATTACCTTAATCTCTTTTAGACAATTCTAGTTCATTAACCATGAAAAGATTCTACCATAGATTCATGGTTGCACTCTTGAAAAACCTTAAATTATGATAAGCCAGTATATAATATTGGTTGTTCAATTGCAAACCCATTTTTTTATGAACCTTCATAGCCATCCATTGACACAAGGTAAAATTACTGTTTTACCCCTTATGTTAATTTTGTCCCTTAGTATTAGATTTTATTTGATAAGTGACCAGATACTTTTAGCTCATCTTGCTGGTCCTTGTTTCCCTTCCACTATTACACCCAAGTAGGCTCAACAAATGATTTTTTCAGCTTTCTCTATAGTTGGCCTCCAAGGTAAGCAAAATCTTCCTTCTACTCCATGGTTTGATTAACTTTGCAACTTGAAACCATATGACTAGTAGTCCAGAAACTTTATATGATGTTCGTAGTTATGATAGAGAGCAGCATATTCAGGTAGCCAATAGTAGTAGACTTCTTATTATTGCCATTGGAGATTTGTGACATTTCTTTTCCAATGTTTTGTGTCCCCTAATTTGTCTGCCAATTTAATTTCTGGTTGTTAATTAGTAGAGGATAATTGTATTATCCATTTTGATAGTAATGGTTGTTGTGTGCAATATCAAGCATTAGGGCATGTGATAGTGAAGGGGCCTAAAGTGAGACTTCTTTTTCTATCTCCAGTCTTGTTCCATCTCCTGTTCTCTTTCCTTTGGTTGTAATGTGGTTGCTAATAATGGTCATCTTTGGCATAAGAAATTAGGAAATCTCAACTCTATTATTTTGTCACATCTTATGAAACATGGATATCTGAATAATACAAATACGGTTTCTTCCTCTTTTGATTGTGCCTCATGTAAACTTGGTAAAAGTAAATCATTACCATTTCCTTTGGAGGGTAGCCAGGCTTTGCAATGTTTTGAAATAATTCATACAAGTGTTTGGGGTATGAGTCATGTTCTTTTATGTGCTCAATAAAGATACATTATAACATTTATTGATGATTATAGTCATTTTTCTTGGGTGCATTTTCTTCATTCTAAAATATATGTGCTTTCTAACTTTCAAGCTTTTGTTGCCTAAGTGGAAACACAATTTTCTACCTGTATTAAGATCCCTTATTCTGGGGGAGAATATATATCAACTGAGTTTCAATATTTTTTTTTCAAAGGAATCACATTCTTTCTCAGAGGTCATGTCCTTACACTCCTTAACAAAATGGAGTCGTAGAACAAAATAATTGAAATATTTTTGATGTTGTCCATACCTTGTTACTTGAATCCTCTATACCTTGTAGATCCTGGGTGGAAGCTCTCTCTACCACTATTTATTTGATTAATCGTCTTCCTTCCTAGACCCTGAATTTTGATTCTCCTAATTATTGATTGTTTGGTGTTCCTCCAGATTATCAGTTTCTTCATTATTTGGTTGTGTCTATTTTGTTCACTTGCCTCCTCATGAACATCACAAACTTGCTGCTTAAGTTTTTCATTGTGCTTTTCTTAGCTACAGTAATTTTCATAAAGGATTTGTGTTATGATGGGAATGCTAATAAACTTCATATTGCCTAAAATGTAGTTTTCTTTAAACATAAGTTTTCTTTTCATTTCGCGCTGATCCTATTTCTTCTTATGTTTTGGTTCCTTCTTTCAATGATGCATTTGGTCCTATAAATCGTTTTAAGCTAGGTGTTGTGTGTGAGTGACATCGCCCCCCACTCCTTCCTACATCTAGATTTCTGTCTGACCCTGTCTCACATGTACCTTGTTGGTCTTTTAGGATTTATGTCCTTCGAACAGGTATGGGTTCACTAATAATTCTATTCAGGCCACTATTGATATTGCTTTAGTACCTACGTCTTATTCTTAAATGTCTATACATGGGTGCTGGTAGCAAGCTAAGCAGGAAGAACTTCAGGCTCTATAGGATAATCACATGTGGGATAATATTTCTCGTCTTCCTGGAGTCAATCCTATTAGGAACAAATGGGTGTACACCATCAAGCTGTGGGCTGATGGTTCTGTTGATTGTTATAAGGCTTAACCGGTGGTACTTGGAAATCGACAATAGTATGGTCTTAATTATGAGGAAACATTGGCACCCGTAGCCAGAAATGATTACTATTGAGACTGTTATGGTCATTGCTGCCTCAAAAGGGTGGTCGCTTCAATAGATGGATGTGAAGAATGCATTCTTACATGGTGACCTGAAGGAAGAAATGTTTATGACCCTTCCTCCTAGTTTCTTTCTTTCCTCTTCTACAGGGGTTTGTCGCTTAAAGCGATCTTTGTATGGTTTAAAACAGGCACTGCGGGTATGGTTTGTGAAGTTTCATACCACTGTTATAGATTTCACTTTTATTTAGAGTTAGTATGACTCCTCCCTATTTCTTCATTAGACTGCTATTGGAATTGCTGTTCTTCTTACATATGTCAATGATATTGTGATTACTGGATTCGATTCGTATAAACAACTTTATCAGCATCTTCAGACTTCATTTGATATGAAAGATCTTGGTTTCCTATAGTATTTTCTAAGCCTTACGGTCTAACATGGTACAAATGGAATCTTCCTTCATCAGCATAAATATACCTAAGTGCTTCATTCCTTAGCTGGTCTTCAGAACTAAAATTTGGCTCTTACCCCTATGGAGGTCAATTTGAAGCTACGATAAGATTGTTGCGATCCTTTATCTAATTCATCCATGTATCGATAGCTAGTAGGGAGTTTGAATTATTTAACTATTACCCATCTTGACATCTTTTTGGCAGTCCAACAGATTAGTCAATTTATGCAGGCTCCTTGCCAATCTCATTTGGCCATTGTTCGCCATCTTAAAGGTACTTTTGGCTGTGGCTTGTTATTTCCTTATAAAACTCTTTGTAGTTGGTCGATTTTAGTGATGCCGATTAGGCTGGTTGTACAATACTCGTCATTCTGTTACGGGTTGGTGTATGTTTCTTGGTGATGCTCTCGTTTATTGGAAAAGTAAGAAGCAGAATAGTGTCTCTACTTCATCCACCGAGTTAGAATATCAAGCCATGTTGTTTGCTTGCTCTGAAATTATATGGCTTCGATGGTTGTAGGGTGAACTGAGTGTTCCATAGCTTATTGCTACTCCTTTACATGCTGATAATACGAGTACTATTCAGATAGCTACTAATCCAGTTTTTCATGATGCCACCAAGAATATTTAGGTTGATTGCCATTTCATTCATGAAGCACCGGTTTGTCATGAGCTTGCTCTTCCTTACATTTCCACTGAACATCAAATCGCCAACGTCTTTACCAAGGCTCTCTCTCATCATCGATTTCAGTTCATGATTAACAAATTGATACTTCTTGATCATCCAGCTTCAATTTGAGGGGGGATGTTAGTCTATAGGAATTGTATAGGATGAGCTGTAACTAAGTTGTAATTAGGCTAACTTATTTGTAATTAATGGGGCTGTAATCTTGCTATAATTAGAAGGATATTATGTTGTAATTAGGAGGATACTTGGTGTAATTAAGGGAATCTTAGCCATATAATGCAGAGAAATCCTTAGAATTGAGGCATTGAAATAAAATATAAATTTGTGTCATTATAGACGTTGAGCGAGCTTCAGTCAACCGCAGGGTATGGTGCGATCTACCACACTTATAAATATATAGCCCAAATTCAGTTGAAATTTGACTCTCAACTCTTTCATTCCATTCTTAACATACTCATGACATTGTTTTGTCATAATTATTTATGGATTATCCCCAGTGCACATCGACATATTATGACTTAACGACATAAAGTTCCCAACTAAGCTAGCACTATAACCGACTCAGCCTAGCAAGCCTAATAAATTTATAAACACAAGCCATTTAACCGAGGATAACCAAACATGTGAAACTTTTTAACTTTGGGGGCAGCTAAGAATTTGGAAGTCTCCCCTAAAACTAAACATTTCCCAAAATACATTAATCATTAATCAGCATTCATGATATTCAAAATCAGAAATATGTATATATACAGAAACCATGGCCATCACAAGACTTCCAAAATATCACAAACACAATACAAAATAACTAATTAAAGTAGCTGCCATGTCATGCGCCTAAGACTACGCATTGGTTGCCTAGTGAAAGGAAGCCTACCAAAAGACTTTATATAGGAAGATCAAAATTCTCATTTTTGAGTTTTCTTTTGGAAGATGTCTTATTCTCCTTTTTTTTTTTTTAACTATCTTCTTCCTTAATAATTCTTCTTTTTCAATATAAGAAAAAACTATCTTATTTGGTAATTAGTAATAACCATAATCAAGTGAATCTTGTAGTCTCACAAACGAAAAATTATTGGATGTTATGTTAGAAATAATGTAATTGTAATAAAAATCCCTTTTGCATACAGTTTGCTATGGGTGCTTTCACGAATATTTTTAATATATTAATGCTTCTATATAGTTGCGAATTCCAAAATTTCCCAAGATTTGAATAATGGTTTTATTTTATTTCTGTTTCATGATCACAATTGCATTGATATACCATAATGTCTTTAATTGGCAAAAGCCACTATGAAATATCTTGTCGTATTAAAGCAAAATTTTGGATCATAGTTTGATAGTAAGATACTAGAATGCAAATTAATTGGTCATACTTAGATTATATGTGCTATTCGCCTTATATCTTGCTTTTATTTCAGGAATCAATATCCGAGTCCAGTAGCCAAGAGAGGGACTTTATAACGACTGAAAAAGTCTGAAGTTCTGATGTACTAGGGAATGAATCTCTTTCTACTGACATGTATGCCCATGATCATAATGAATATTGCTTCAGAATGCTTCAATATTATGTTAAACTCATTCAGATTTTACTTATTTGTGTAAATCAGGAGCAAAAATACTGCTACATGCAAAGATTTGGGGCTTCCGTCCAATGTTGAAGATGGCCCTGTGTTGACGACAGTTTCAGAGCAACAATCCAATGTAAAATGTGGTGCAGAGCGTGAAAATCTTGTGGTAAATGAAAATGCTTCAAGAATGACTTGGATGTGGAAGGAAGAGGACGTTGATGCTCCGAAAAGTGAGTTTAGGGACATTCCTCTTGCATTTTCACATCTTGGATTCTAGCTCATAAATGAAAATTTGTCATTCTTCGTAGACTTATTCTCATATGCAAAAATTTCAGTTTTTTGGTTGAGATAACACAAGGAATGTCCATTATAGGTCAGGGAAAGATGTGGTTTCCTTGTTCTAATAATAATCAGTAGAAATGGAAATTGTTTAACTTTCCTGTTACTTCATAACTGTGGGGTAAAGTGATGTTATTATGATTGCAAACTAACCTACTAAAGTTTGGAAAACAACTAGGTGATATATGATATGTGTGGTATATTTGTAATCTAGGTCATTGTCTTGCAAACATTGTGGCTTGAAAGGAACTATCTTAATCTGTTCAAGAAGCTATACAAGAGTGTTGTAATTAAGAGGAAGTTAGGGGGTGTTTGGTAACAGGATTCTTTCAACTATCCTGTGAATCACTAAACGGGAATTTTAGTTTCCGACGTTTGATACAAGGAATTAAAAAATTCTTCTAGGAAATCAGGATTCCCGGGAACACTTTTTAAGCAAGTTTCCCACAAAAAATTTTTCATGTAGAGAGGTGGTATTCTTAGATTCCCGCCTCATGGGAAAATTTTAGGGGATATAAATGACTATTTTACCCTTCCTCACAAACCATCATACCGCAAGTACTCGAAACCCCAAATCACAAATTCTGAAACCCCAAACTCTAAACCCTATATCCCTAAACCCCAAACCTCAAACTCCTAAACTCCAAACCCCAAACCCCAAACTCCAAACTCTAAACTCCAAACCTCCAAGTCCTCAACTCCAAACCCCAACCACCAACCTCTATTTTTCTTTAAAATATAAATTTGTTACAATTTATGTATAGGGGTATATTTGTAAAAACTACCTAAATTCCTAGGAAAATAACTTCTAAACCAAATGTGAAAATATCTATCATTCCCAAGAATCTACGAAACCAACCAAACACAATTTTTACATTCCTGAGAATAAGATTCCTAGGAACCATGACTCCAAGAAATCATGTTTCATAGGAGAAAAAAAGTTCTCTTGTACCAAATGCCCTCTTAGTGTAAAACTTGTTTTCTTGCCTTTGTCACTTTTGTTTTAGATTATTTTGGGTATATAGATGTGTAGCATCTCAAAAATTTGACATATTTATGGGCTTTGTACCATCTAGATTTTTTTTTCTTACTAACAAAGAAATTTTATTAAGGAGATTGTTAGAATTATCTTATAAATAGGATAGTTTTCTAATTATATTAGTCTTCTAGTTTCATTAGTTTCATGTCTTAGTTTTTCTCTAGGGGTTTATCTTGTAGTGAAACTCAATTTCTAGTATTATAAATGAAGGAAGTTACAAGGGTTGGGTCTTCCTTGAGCCTCATAACCTTTTATTTAACCCTAAATTTCAATATGGTATCAGAGTCTTGCTAGTGAGACAGAGTTATAGATTAAAAGGATGTGAAGTTTCCATGATTATAGCTTTAGCCCTCTTTTTTGGCAAGCTTCCTTTTCTCGTAGAGATCTAACAACTTTTCCAATGACCAAAAAATTTTCAGCCATACTCTGATGAATTTTTTTGTGGCCAAAAATCTTCTAGTAGTCATCTGGTGACTTTTTAGTCCTTCTTTGTTTCTGTTGTCCTTCAGCTCTCTTTTTTGGCAAAGCTTCAACAAATATTTTTGCGATCCTCCGACAAGCTTCCCTGTGGTAATTCATCCTCTTAATTTTGCAATTTTTTAATCATTTTGTTTGGATGGGAATCATTTAAGCCACTTTTCCTAATGTGTATCACGCTAGCATCACTTTTCCTCTAGATGTGCAACATTCCAATTGCTTTTCCTAGTACGCAATGGCCATTTTCCTCCAATTGCGCATAGTTTCAATTGCTCTTCCTGCTATGAATCATACCAACGGAAATATTCATTAGATCAATATCATGCCTAGTAACCTTTTGAGTTTCCAATCAATATCAGTCTTGTGTTTGTCATTCAAGATCATCTTTGAGTTGCCTTCTTTCCAAAAATTCAAAGGGAGTGTTAGAGTCGATAATTGAGTTCTTTTATTTTAGTTTATAATTCTTTGTTCTTTTATTGATCACTTTGGCACTAGTAAGAGATTGTGTTATTGGGTGCCCGGTAAGCAATCAAAGTATTGTAGACCAACTAGGTGAAGATCAAGGGAACTACTTAGTGTAAAAAAAAAATAGTAAAAGGATTAAAGATGGAAACACAAACTTGTATGCTTAGAACATGTACAAGACATTGTCCTTAAAATGTTATTTGCCCCCACTAGTTGCTGTCGGGTTCAAGCAAATATGTTTCTAGGATTTATCTAAGCACCACAAAAAACAATATTCAGCAATGATATTGTTCTTTCCTCAAGAACTCTTTTGAATAGATGAAAGGAAGTAAATAGAGAGAAAATAGATTGTGTAAGTCCCTTTTTCTCTTATGGATTGTCTCTTATTTATAGCATTTCATTGAACCATGGTGTTTTTTCATTGAACAATTGTGTTTTTTTCAATGAACTATTATGTCTTTTCATGAAACCGTTGTGTCTTTTCATTGAACAGACAATCTTTAGATATCTAAAAAGAACTATTAATGGTTCATTGAAAAAAACACAATTGTTCAATGAAAAAACACCATGGTTCAATGAAAAGACAATGGTTTAATGAAATGCTATAAATAAGAAACAATCCATAAGAGAAAAAGGGACTTACACAACACCTTCCCATTCAACCATTGTGCCTTTTCATTCAAATAGGCACAACTTTTCGATGAAACATTATGACTATTCATCCACTTAGTTTGAAAACTAACTACCATTGTCCAACACTTAGGCGAACAAGGTTGAAAAATTATGGGAGTTGTGTCATCGTGTTAGACAATGTGGCTGAGGAGGCCTGTGAGAATGTTGAGGGAGCAACTTAGGGAAAGCGAGTTGAAGAATTATGGGAGCTATTTGTCTACTGAGGACATCATAAGAAAATGTTCTAGCTATTGCCAATTGTTTAAGTTCTTCAATGGTTGAGTTATTTTATTTGGTTATTATTATTTTGTTTGTTTTTCTTTTAATTGGGTTTTATTTGAAACAAGCTGAATCTTGAATTATCTTCAACTTGAGGGAGAGTGTTAGAGTTATCTAATTAGGATAGTCTACTAATTAGATTAGTCTTCTAGTTTCATTATTTTTCATGACTTAGTTTATCTCTGTGAGTTTATCTTATAGTTAAACTATATTTATTATAAATGAAGGAAGGTACAAGGGTTGATTAGTGTAGGTTTTCCTTCATCCTCAAAACCTTTGGTTTAACCCTCAATTTCAACTGACACAATTACAAAAGAGGTGGATAAGACATCCTCTAAAATAAAGGACAAAACATAGATTATGAAAAAACCAAAAAGCACTCCAACCAAAGATGCAACAAAGCACCCCAAATTCTCTACATATCCCGAGCTAGGGACTCTCATAAGTAATCTATGAGCAGAACACCTAACAAAGATATGAAAACTATCCTTTCTCAAAACAAGTCTTGAGATAAAGATACACCCTTAAAAATATGAGCTTTCCTCTCCAACAAATACACCATAACATTGCAAAACTGTACATTGCCATAACACTTGGGCCTTTTTTTTTCGTTTTAAACCTTATCAAAAGAAACCCCTTTAGTGCTTGAGGGCACACCCATTGTTCACCAAAAACTCTAAACGGCTTATTCTATAACCATGCAACTATTTAAAAGTGTAAGAAAAGGTGTGCAGTTTATTCCAAGCTATTCATATATCAAACCTGTTCAATACTACATTCCAAAAAATGACCTCACCTTAGACTGAGCATTAGAATTAATGGACTTCTAGAATAAAATGTTTCCTATTAGCAGAATGAGTTAGAAATTGAAAGAACACTTACATGAATAAATATCAGAAGAGTCTAGGGTCTAAATTCTACTATATGGATTGGGAGAAAGGTTAATGGAGTCTAGAAGAAGCAATAAGGATTAAAAATCCTCTACATTAATATTTCTAGAAAAACAAAAGTTCCAAGACATAGATGAACTTTGTGGAAGATAAAAGTTATGTATAGGTGCATTATGCAAGGAAGAGAGATTATAGAAGTGCAAAAACCATGGTTTTATACTCTCGATTTAACTAGTAAACTTGTAAGAGTTTCAAAATTTAGGTCCCTCAATGGTGTCAACTCATATCCAACCTTACTGCTTGATGAAATAGGAGAAAAGTTGTGAAATTGGTTGAGCCAGTTTTGTCCAAACTAACTGATTTGCCTAAGTAGCCAAATGCCCCAGCCTGTAGTTCTCCTCCTTCATCAATAACCGTGTGGTCAATCAACACAGCTTCCACTGGACACTTACAGAGTAGCTACATTTTCCATCTTGTCCTCTGATCTCTTTACCTAATTGAAGAGTTAGACTACTGTCTGGCTATAACAAATATAACAAATTCAAGTTGAAGGCTAAACTCTTGACGTACAAACCGAATCTTGCAGCTCTGAGCTCTCTATTATGTAGTTTGTTTTTGTTCTTATTTGATTTGGATTTGGATAAATTTACAGTCCCACCTAGTTAGGAAGGAATAAGGTAAATTTGTGTTGTTAAGATTGAAATTGACTGTCTCACATAAAAATTTTTCCCATTTTATGATAATATTTTATTTTTTTTATTTTCTAATTGTTAAAATATGTAGAAAATTATCAATTATAAGGATTATTGACTTATATTGTTAGGTTTCATGTGTGTCTATTTATATTAAGAAACTAGGTTAAGTAGAAAGGCAGGATATAGTGTTTATCTTAGGTGCTTATGGTACAAACACGGATTTAAAAAAACTTTAAAACAATTAAGCTTGTAAAACTGGCGGAAACAAAACACATCGGCCAAAAACACTTCATGGCTAAGTAGAAGATAGGGTGGAGAATTTTCACATACCTCTTGAAGTTATTGGATGTTGCAATTCACTTTCTAACCAAGCACACTGACTACCTATTATTTGAGAAGCACCAATCCACAAAACTTACGGTGAATAAGTTTAGTATTTTGGAACAACAAAAAAGATGAAATAGAAAAGATAGCTTTCACAAAATTGTAAATAGAAAGCCTTCCCCTTTTGTTCTTCTTAATGTGGCATGTGGAATTTCACCAAGAAAACACTTAAATTCTTTTACTCAAGCTCACAACACTCTCGATCACAAGGGAAAGAAGAATGTGGTTCTTTCTCTTTCACACACAAACTCTCGGTCAAAGGAAAATTCTCTCTAAAAAATTTGTCTCTCTTTCTCAAGTGAATGGCTAGCTCACACTCCTTCTCTCAAAATTCTTTTCACTAGCTTGGCCACTAGAGGGAGAGGTTACATATATAGTATCCTAACCCTAGGTCAATTGAGAGCATTTAAGTGTAATTTAAAAAATCAAGCCCTAACAATTAGGGATCTACAAGCTTACAAAGGGAAAATTTAGATAATCAAATGATCTAATGATTTATCAATTAATAATATTTATTAATTTGATAAATACATATTTCATTTAATAATGAAATAAAACATGTGTGACTTTCTAATTGGTCAGGCTTGAATTAAAAATTCAAATGAATTTTATTTAATTAAATTACTTTAATTGAGTCAGTTTCCTAGTGAATGTAGGATATCTAAGAAATTAAAATTTTTTTAATTTCTAACCATTTACTCACTAGGATAATTAGGGAGATATATGTTTGAACATTTCAAACATCTTTCTACCTTACTTAGTCGTCTATCTCTCTATCTTATAGAAAGATGGTTTGCTTCACTTAAGTTTGAACAATTCAAACGTTAGGTAGTTAGGATTAATTTAATTTAATTAAACCAAATTTTTATCCTAAATACATACATTGGCCGAAATTCCTAATAAAGAGGGATTTAATTTAATTTTCTTCAACTTCTTTAAATTAAATAATTTGAACAATTTAAATATTAATTTAAAATAGTTAAACTAAAATTAATTATTAAGATAAAGGTTGCCTAAATTGAAACAACATATATCTTAATTAAGACAAACCTATGTCTTAAAAATTTTATTATTTAATTAAACAACTCTTGTTTAATTTAGACAACTAATATAAGAATTATTTTTGTCTCTTTCATGTCAAAGATGTTTCTCACATTTTCAAGCATGCTTAGGACAACATTTGTCCTAAAATAATTCTTTGTCTAAATTAAGACAACTCTTGTCTTAGTTAAGACATTAGCTGAAATGTTATCAATTAATTTCATCTTAAATTTATTCTAACTTAATGTGGATTGAATTATCTAAAGTTAGCTGGGAAATCCGTTTGGACATAGGAATTTTAAGCTCAAATAAACTTGAGATTATTTTAATCTCATTAAGATATTCAAAGTTTATTAATCATGAAGTCATTTCACCAAAGACTCATGATTGTATTATTGGAAATTTCTAAAATTATGAGAAGTCAATGTTGAACATTGATTTGTTCAATTTGCAAACCTAGTGTTTATGAACCCTCGTAGCCATCCATTGACACAAGATAAAATTACTATTTTACCTCTTATATCAATTTTTCCCATGGTCTTAGATTTCCTATGATAAGTGACCAAATAATCTCTTATATCTTTTCTAAGATTATATAGAAATGATGAGTAGTTAATTCATTATTTTACTAGGCTTAGATATGTCACTTGTCTTCCTGAAATCACCAGAAATAATGTAGTGCTTCGAACTCCATTTCTTGAATTTATGTTCCCATATGTTCACTTGCACTATGATCTTAACATACAGAGTCTTGACTAGTGTCACATAATGGTCATGCCTATAGTATATCAAAGATTACAATGGTCATGAAATGAGTCCATAATCCATTAAGATTTCGGTTCTGCCCTAGCAGATGCAATATGTGTGAGTTCAAGTTCAAAGTAATGGTATTAACTTAAACTTAATATCTCACTTGATTCCAATTTACTTAATAGTGTAATTACCTGAAGTCAACTACTTTAATGGTTTGAGATCCATCATTCCCTTAGAAAAGAATCTCATTCTTTCTACAGAGGTAATCCATAAAATACAATTTTAATTAAATAGAATGACTGATTCTATTCAATAACTGTGAATATTGTTTTAGATTCATCAAAAAATACATATCTCCTTTTGCATAGCCCTTATGCAAATGTATCTTAGTTTATTCTATCTAGGAAGCTCAATGGCTAGACAATAATGCTTACATACATAAATTCTTTATTTATTAATATCAAAATGTATTTACATCAAATTAGGGAATACAACTTACTTTCCAGGGTTGCCTATTCCCAACAGGTAGTACTACTAGTACAAGCCTAGCCCTGTACTAGTTGTGACATAAACATCTTTTACCCTAGTTGTCAAACTTCTAACACTCCTCCTCAAGCTACAACATAAATATTAATCATGCCTAGTTTGTTACAGAAGCAAATAACTCTACTTCCATGGAGAGCTTTAGTGGAAAAGAGAAAATATCTTATAGTTGTTCACTAATCCTTATATGTGTGATAGAGAGGAGCCCTTGTTGAATCTTTTCATGAATAAAATGGCAATCAACCTCAATGTGTTTTATTCTCACTTGAAACATTGGATTAGATACAATATGAATAAAAACTTCATTATAACACTAGAGCTTCAAAGGAATCCTTCCTCTAAAGCTTATCTCATCAAGTAAGTGTCGTACCCACAACATTTCACAACTAGCTTCAGCCATAGATCCATATTTTGACTAAACACTTCAAAGCATATTTTTCTTCTTACTCTTCCATGATATAAGTTTACCTCCTACAAAGACAAAATAACCCAAAGTTGATCGTCTATCTACTAAAGAACTAGCCCAGTTCGTATTAGAAAAGCATTTTAAATCGCAATGACCCATATTCTAATATAATATACCATGTCTTGGAGCTCCCTTTAAATATTTTAAGTATATGTAAAACTGCTTCCCAAAGAGTAGTCCTTTGAGATAACATAAATTAACTGACCACACTCATTAGGAAGGTAATTTCTAGATGGGTCACTTTGAGATACCTAAGTTTCCCAACCAATCTTCGATTCCTTTCAACATCTAGAAGTGCATCTCCATCATCAACTTTAAGTTTCATGTTAAAAAGAATTGGGATCTTACAAGGCTTGGTTCTTAACATCCCTATCTCTTCAAGTAGATCTAAGGTATACTTCCAATATGAAAGGAATACCTTTCTTGCTTCAAGAAACTTCAATTTCCAAGTTTAGAAGACTAAGGTCCTCTATTCAATTCCCAACAATACCATTTTCATTACTTCCTGTAATCACTATATCATTAATATACACCACCACTAGGATACACTCATTACTTGCGTTGATAAAGCGGCCAAAAGTGGAATTAACTCCATAAGCATATAGGTATATATATTTTGACATACTAGTAAATTCACCATTTTATAGAATGTTGCTTATGAGTAACTACAAGTGTACATGCTAATCAAATTATTATTAGGAATGTTGTCTATTTTCAAGATTGAGAAACACTTGCCTCTATAATATTTGCGCCATTTTGTCCACTGCTTTTTTCTTGTAACATAATTTGTTATTAGTTTAACTTATGCATCTTTATGATTTTGGTTATTGAGACATTATTATGATGATTTGGGCTTACTCCTTAATATGCAGTACCAGAAGTTTACAATATTGCAGAGACAGTTTCCGGTATTCTGTTCTTAGAAAGTTATCATTGAATATGTCACTACATTCATGTTTTACCATATTGATTTTAATAGACATTGATTTATATTGATAGTGATTAAACAAATTTTCTCATTCATTTTAAAAATTGCAGATAAAGGTAAAGGACTTCTTTAGTTGCTTTTTTTCAGGCAATGGTGTCAACTTTCTTGAGTCTTTCAATAAAAGATGCGGAAGAAAAGGTGGCCTGCTTCAAACTATTATGGGATTTATATATTTCCATTTAGATTTGAGAAAAATATACCAACCTCCCTTGTATTTACCTTATATTACACTCACCTCTTATTTATTTTAAAAATCTACACAAACCTCCCTTATACTTAAAAAACAAGCTGTTTCTAAACCAACTAGATAAAAAATATAATAAAATACCCTAAATTCCCTAAAAAATATTTGTAATGCAAAAATATGTTCTATTTTTATTGATTTTCCAATAAGGGAATATACATCCCTTAATAACTAATAACTATTTCTCCTAATAGAATTGAATGACTATCTATCAAAAAAATATTAAATAATAACACTAAAACTAACTACATACTAATAAAAATAAATAAATTATCTCCAACACTCCCCCTAAGTTGGTGAATGGATATCCTTCATTCCCAACTTTCTTATCAGTTTTTGAAATCTATGTGTATGCCCTTAGTCAGCACATCAACAATATATGGCATGCTTATAATCCCAGCCTCCATTTTTTCCTTTATGAAGTATTTCAACATGTTTTGTTCTATCATGTTGCACTAGATTATGAGCAATACTTATGGTAGACTTGTTTCATAGTATGGTCTCATTGTCTTCTCTCTTTCAACTCTTAAATCATCTAGTATAACCCTTAGACAAAAAAATTCACATATTCCAAAAGAGTGACACTCCCCTACAGCCACATTTTTGTGGCTGTAGGGGAGTTTAAGAATTTTTTTAAAGTTTTTTTTAATAGTTTTTACTTTATAAAATTAATTAATTATATGTTTATATTATGTATTTTTATTAGAATTTTTTAGGATGTTTTTGTATTTTTTTAAAATCTTTTAAGTTACAAATGAATAGTAAAAAAATTCTATATAAATAGTAAAAGGAATGTAAAAAAATTCAAGAAAAAATTCAAAAACATCTTAAAAAATTCTGAAAAAAATACATAAGATAAAAAATAGTTAATTAATTTTAAAAAGTAAAAAAAATTTAAAAAAAAACATAAAAAATAGAAAAAGTAAAAAAAAAAGGGGGTGAGGATGTAGGATAGTGGTTTCCATTCCAAAAGCCATAGCTTGAAATCCTAGTTCAGCACTAGATTTAGCTACAACATTATGTTTCTTACTTCGCCATGTAACCAAATTTGCTCCAACAAAGGGGCAGAACCTAGGGTAGATTTCCTGTCAATCACAGATCCTCTATAGTCTGCATTTGTATAGCCTTTAAGGATAAGTTCTTCATTTTTCTGGAAGAGAATTCCCTTTCCTGGTGCTGACTTTAAATAATGAAGGATCCTTTGAACTGCCTATTTATAATCTCTACTAGGATTTTGCATGAATTGGCCAACAACACTCATAGCATAGGCAATGTCTAGTCGAGTATGAAACAGATAGAACAACCTACTAACTAATATTTGGTATTTTCCATTATCCACTATATCCTCTCCTTTTCTCTCACTCATTCGTTGGTATCTTTCAATATGAGTGCTTGAAGGTTTGCCACCAAGTGTGTCAGTTTCTTCAAACAAGTCTAAAATATATTTCCTTTATGATAAGAAGATACCATTTTTGGAGTACGCAACCTCAATGCTTAGGAACTATTTTAATTTCCCCAAGTCCTTAATCTTAAATTCTCGAGCCAATTAGCCTTTGAGTCGTTCTCTTTCCATAATGTTATTTCCTATTACAATTATGTCATCAACATATTCCACGAAGATAGTCAACTCTCTTTTACTTGAGTGTTTGATGAATAAGGTATGATCTCCCCTACTTTTTACATATCCCATACTATGCGTAACTCTAGTGGATATTTTAAATTAGGCTCATGGGGATTGTTTGAATCCATATATAGCTATCGTTAATAAGAATACCTAGTTATCAAGGTTCTTTGTAAATCCTGGAAGGGGTTCCATGTACATTATTTCCTCTAAGTCTTTGTGTAGGAATTCATTCTTTAAAACAAACTATTAAAGGCTCTAATTAAAATAAGAAGGCAAGGTTAGCAAAATTCGTATTGTATTCATCTTTGCTACAAGTACAAAAGTTTCCCTATAATTAATTCCAAACTTTGAATGTATCCCTTTGCCACTAATCTTTCTTTATACCTCTCAAAAGATCCATCTGCTTGGTATTTCATGGTGGACACCTATCTGTATCCCACCGAAATAACACTTTTCGATTTTATGACTAAATCCCAAGTCTTGTTATTTTCTAGTGCCTTCATATGTTCCTTTATAGCTTGTGTCTAATTTCTCTCTTTTAGGGCCTCCTGGAATTTTTTTGGAATATCTATGGATTTTAAAAATGTTAAGAAGCTTTTGTATTATGGGGTTAACTTATGGTATGAGGAAAAGTAAGATATGCGGTGTTGGTGTAACTTTAAGTACCTTTTCTTATAGCTATAGGGAGGTCAAGGTCAGATAATATATTGTTATCATTATGAGAAGTGGAAATACTCGGGTATTTTATAATCCTACTAGGTGCTACTAAAGTTAAGGTGGTCTTTCCTTTCCTTGTGTAAACTAGAGGGGGATGCTTATATCTTCCTTTATCCCTTTCAGTTTTAGTTTACTTGGAGTGTCCCTTAGTGTCTTATGGGGCTTTAGTTTTAATTTTAGGTTCAAGTTTAGGTTCAAACATGTTATGGTTTACTGGTAAGAGTGAGCCAAGGTCAAGGTTAGGGTTGTCATATGATTCCATCTTGGTGGTAGCATTCTCCCCTTGCCAAAATGAACCTAAAGTGGGATAATAAGGTAGTAGCTCACAGAATGTAACATCCATAGAGATAAAAATAATATTATGCGGAGGATGATAACATCTATAACATTTTTAAGAACTATAATACCTTAGGAAAACACACTTAAAAGATCTAGGATCGAGCTTACTACAAATTTGATTATGAATATGAACAAATGATACACAGTTGAAAGCCCTGGGATTAAGAACATTGTGTGATATGTCACACCACCACATCATCTTACTTTTTGGATTAGGTCTAGTGTAAGGTTTCCCAAATTTCATGAGCTATGGGAAGAAACATCATTGCACAGAATTCCATAACCAAGACATGATGAGTGAGTCTTCAGCATCCCATTCTTGAAACTTGGGATCTCCCCCGGTACCATCCAAATGGCTAAGTTTTCTTTGACATTTTAGGAAAGTACGCACTACTTGCAACCATTGTGAGTAATTCTGACCATTCAGGCGATAACATGCATCCATGCTTGGCAAGTAACCAAAATTTTTGCTTGGCGGAGGGTTAAAATTAGGACCTGATGAGTGTCCTCCATTCATCTCTGACATGGTTCACCTGTGAGTTTGCGATAGTCTATTCCAAGAATCAGGAGCTTCAAGAAAATTTTGCGTACATGGCCCAAAGGGCCAATTGACAAACCTCAGCAGTTAAGGCTAGCCGAGTGTTGAGTTGGAGTATTGGGTTTGCCTAGAAATGAATGAAGATTTACCAGCTATTAAGGCTAGTATATCTAAAAGAGAGGAATATAGCACTGTCCCAAAGAAAGGGCTCTGATACCATGTACAAATATGTTTTGTTTTTATTGATTTTACAATGGGCAATGTACATCCCTTAATATACACGTAGAAATCCATTCCTAATAAAACTGAATGACTAATAGATAGCTAATAACAATTTCTTCTATTAGAGAAGGATTATTTATCTAAAAAATATTAAATAATAACTCTAAAACTAATAGCATCCTAATAAATAAATAAATAAATGAATCTCCAACATGTAACAAGTGATAAAACCTCCTTTATACTTTAAAAATAACCTACTACTAAACTCAATATTTAAGAAAGATGAAAAATACCATTAAAAGAAAGGTCCAATTAGGGTCAAAGCATAATAGTTCATAGTAAAGTTTCCTAAATGCCTTAAAAAAATATGAAATATGTAACAAGTGGTATTTTTTTTATGTTATCTATCTCATATTACATTCCTAATTTAATTTTAAATATAGCAGTTTTTAGTTATTTTCAATTAGAGGCTAATTTTTTTTTTCGTATCTCTTATTACATTTGCTAAAATAATATAGTTGTTTTCTATTATTCTTCCTTCTTATATGTTCAAAATTTATATTTTTTTTTCTTAAAATTCACTAATAAAAGTTTAATAACATTAAAAAATATTTGTATAAAAAACACTTCAAATAATTTGATTGGATAAAGAACTTAAAAAAATGAGGTGTAGCATATTTGATTGTGGAATGATATTAAATTCAAACTCTTGATAGGCTTTGCAGTCTTTGATTGAGAAGCCCCTTAGAGATCATAATATATGATGTCTCACCAAACTTAGACTTTAATTGTGTATTATAATTCATAGTACAAAAGAGGTTCATTTTAGTAAATTATATTTTTAAATATTTTTAATAATTAATATAAAAGATTTTTGTTAATAGATAACATAAAAAGAAAAGGCTACCACTTGTTATTTTTTGGGAACATTTAGGGTATGTTACTATATTTTTTAGCTATTGGGTTTAGTAGTGACTTATTTTTAAAGTATAACAGAGGTTTGTGTAGGTTTTTAAAATAAATGAAAGCTGACTGTAATGTAAAACAACTGTAACAGAGGTTGGTTTAATATCCTCTCTAAATTTTTATTTTTCGTTTTTTCTTGATTTCTTCATTGCCATTTGATTTTAAGGTATAAAGAATACTAACATGTTTCTCTGTACCTTATTCATTTTGGTTGGTACAATTTTTTCTTTCAGACTTTAAGTGCACTAAATGGTATCCTCAAGAAAAATTTGGGTATACTCGTGAAATCTCATTTCAACATCCAATGAAAATTTATCTCGGTATGTCTGTGCTTCTAATATGCAAATACACACTGCATAATTTCTTGCTCTAACTTGGGTTTTGATCTACGTTCTTCCCCAAATCTTTTCATGGTTATTGATATGATTGTGTTGTCTTGAAGGAGCAAAATTTGCTAGCTATAATGAGATCCAAAAATTTCGAGTTTACAAGAACAGGTTATTATGGCTTTTGTTTATCAATCTTCGTATATTTATGAATTTAATTAATCTATTTTCTTTCTCTCTTTTATTTTAGTTGGGGGGTTTCTTGATAAATTTAAGAATACAAACATAGGTAAAAGTTATCTGTTGTTTGAAATCAACATAACTTTTCTTTGGTAAGTGGTTTTTGGATAATCCAAGAGAAGAGACGCTGGAAAGTTTTGGATGAGGCACTATGAGATGGGGGTTGTAGAGCACAATCAGGCATGTTTAACCAATTGATGCTTCTTTCTTTTGCTTCATAATTGTAAACGAGGAGGTGCAATATTAACATGATACCTGGTGTGCTTAGATACCTTGGAAGAAGATTACTCTGGAATTAATTAAAAATGGAATTATGTAGGATGCAACAATTTTTGGCACTATTAATGATTGCGACTTGGGAGGTCAAACGTTGGGAGCATTAGAGGACCTTTTCTAGTTATATTACATAAAGAGGATGTAATATCATTTTTAGCAATGAAGATTGTATTAGGTGGAAGTCACGGAAGAATGCTACCTTTCATGTCAGATGTTTTCAAAGGGCTGTGTGGCAACAAGGTTTCTAGTATTCCTTGAGAGACGTTTGGAAAATTCAATCGTCCACAGAGATGTGTTTTGTGTGAATAGGTAGTAAAGATAAGATGTTATAACTCTAGACAAATTTGAGAAGAGAGAGGGTTTCTTGAAACTGGTATTGCATTTGTAGTGTTGAGAAACCTATCACAATAAGTGTTACAAATTAAGTAGAAGGGTTAAAGGGTTATCTCTGCTTAATATTATCTTAACTATCTCTTAGGGTAGTCTTCTAATTTTATTCAAATTGCTTTGTATTTTAGCTTTATCTTTAGGATTTTATCTTGTAGGTAAACTCTATATTAGAGTATTATATATAAAGGAAAGGTACATTGGGTTAAGTGGTGTTTTCTTCAGCGCCTAATTTCTGCCAATCATACTTTTGCTTTAACCCTAAATTTCAGCAAGGTGTTAGAGCAATAGGTATCAACCACCTTAGATCCTAGTCTTTGCTTCAACCAAAACAAAATGAAAATATAAAACAAAAAAATCTAGTAACATGAATTATGTTTATTTCATGAGAGTTCTATTTATGGGTAAGTGGTTTTAGTGTTCCTTTGTTAATTTTTTTAAGGAAGTTGCAATCGAAGCTTATGCAGCGAATTTACCCAATCCCTTAGCGTATCTTGGGGGGTCAGTCTCTAAAAGAAGCCTTGAGTTGTGCACAAAAGAGATATCATAAAACTTATTCTATCACATAAGGCATCTAAAGATAAATAAACACCCTAATCACGGTAAAAGTTGTACACCACCACAAAACTTTAGCCCCTTTTTTTCCCCATAACTTTTGAACCTTATAAGGAGGAATTTCTTTAATTTTTACAGGCACACCCAAAACTCATTGAAGATCCTGAATAATTTATTCCATAAGAAAACTATCTCTTTGCAATGTAAAAACAAGTGAGGGTCATTTTCTTTACTATACATGTACATAATACAAATATTAGGAGAGAAAGCTATATTAGGTTTATGAATCTGCAACATGTCATTTATGATAATTCTATTGAGTATATTACTTTCCAAACAAAAGACTTGACCTTTGAAGGATCTTTAGATTTCCAAATGGGTGTTAAGAAGGAATATATCTCTAGTAGGAGTTCAAGTAAGGAAGTAAAAATAGGTTTATAAGTTTAATCACCTAATGCATATAGAGTCCAAACTCTCCTATCCTTTATCGTGAATAATCTAACAAGATAAATAAGAAGTAAAATGGATTCAATTTCAACTAAATCTCTGTTAGTATGATACATTAGAAAATGAAGGGTCCTAGGTTGCATGTTCCCCTAAAATAAAAAAATCCTTTGAACTAGGGTATCATGTAGAGAAGAAAGATGATAGAGATTTGCAAGGGCTTGGAATATTTGAATGTTCCTAACACAAATTATAATATGACAACCATCACTAACCTTTAAAGATACCAGAGATCTAAAGGATTGACATCCGTATATAGAAAATTTTCCAGGTGCTAACTGACAACTGCCGAGGCTGCCAAATTATATTGTTTATTATAACCGATTCACCAATTAATTGTAGCATAAAAGGCACATCGGGTTGAATCCATGGACCATTGTGATTAGATAACCAAATCAGGATTAGGAGAATAAAGGGGGTGTTCAAAGTGGATAGCAGATGATAGTAATTACAGTAACTGATAGAAAAACAAGGGTAAATGATAGAAATTTGAGCCAACCAATCCAAGGGAGATAGCCAATCTTGAAGTTAATTTATCCTTGATTACTAACCATATATTCAAACAATAATCTCATCCTTAATTTTCAGAACATGTTGAGAAGCCTTAACATAGCTCTAAGTTCAAAACTGAATAAGCATTCATAATTTAGTTAATATGGGTTAGAAAATTAAGCATTCATCTAACTCCTTTTTAACTTACAGACCAGAACCAAATCAACTGAACAATTCATCAAT
>JASKGM010020828.1:0-30038 GCA_034509205.1 Ceratonia siliqua | reverse complement strand
GTCTTGTATTTAAATTTCATTACAAGAAACCTGAAGATGGAAGGGAGAAGAGCACCATGGGAAGGACAAAGAACTTTACGAATTCCGGCCTGTTGATGCAAATATTAAAATTATTGGAGAAAATAATGAATATTATTCCAGTTTTGAGAAGTTAACCAATTAAGAAATTGGATAACCTTTAACGCACATTTAACAACATCATCAAATATTTGTTTATTGAGTAATTGATGTTTTGGTACTCTAAAAAATATTATTTTTCTGGTCATTCAAAATTAAAGTCGTTTAATTTAGGTCATATTTGTTTGAACCTATTTTGAAAATAAGTTATTTATTTTTAAAAAATAATGTAATAAAAATATACCAAAAATATGCCTGATTGTTTGGACTTATAGAAAAATGATAAATTAATGAAAATTGAGAAAGCCCACTATAAGGAGAAGCTAAAAATTATAATTTCTCCTAATAAAGAAAAAAATAAGAAGATAGTAAAACTTTCATTTCTAAAATTGTCCACCATTCTTCAAAAATCCTTCTCAATTATTGCATCCAAATACAAAACAATTTTTCCTTAAAAAAAATATTTTTCCTGCAAGAGAAGGAAAAAAAGTATTAGTAATCCCAAACAAACAGACCCTTAGTTATCTAAATTAATTTCATTTTATTTTCTTTTATCCATTAGTTTAAATAATAAAAAATTATCAAAATTACAAATACGTACCAGAGATATATAAATAAGAACAAGAGATCTACTCTATCTGGTACTCCATATCGATAATTTTGTCAATTTCTGATTAATCAAGATAACATATGGACGAATTTTGAGTGAAATTAACTTTTATAAGATTAAATTAAAAAAATTTAACTATGAGAGACTCAATAAAAAATAATATTTTAAAAGATTAAAAGATTAATGTATTCTATTTATTGGATGGTTTAAATAATGCCACTTGCTTGTGGAATAAGTGTCAATTAAAAGTGGCAACAAAGAATTATCCTTACTTTTTGCATGTAAGCGTGTCAATCTTTACATAAATCAATAACAATATCTTTTTATAAAAAGTATTATTTCTATGTTACTAGTTTTATAATAAAAATTTTGTATTTTATATTTTATTATTGATTTAATAAATAATAATCATATGAAAGAAAGTATATAAAATATGTGAAAATAGTACTACTTTAATTTCATAATTCATGTAAATGACTGTATTATTAGTGGAATGAAAAACAATGATAGAACTATTAAAAATAAAAATAGAAAAAAAAAGTTAGAGGTTCAAAAAGTTATAAAAAAAATATTAAGTCTGAGAATGTGTAAAAGGGAATTAAATCAAAGAAGAAAAGTGTAAATAACAAGGAAAATTCTATCCTACAACCTTATTTTTTAGGCTATAAGATAAGGATGATGTGTCAATTTTTTATTTTGTGTGTGTTTTATTCTAATTTTTTTACTTTTAAGAATTAATTAATCAATTTTTATGTCATATATTTTTTTAAAAGAATTTGAAATATTTTTTTTGAATTTTTTTATTTATGCACGAATAGTATAAAAAAATTTATGAATGAATAATATACAAAAAAGTAAAAAAAAAGTAAAAAAATATATATGACATAACAAATAATTAATTAATGTTAAAAAACCAAAATAAAAAATAAAAAAATGGCAAGTCCAACCCCCCAAATAACAAACTTATTGATTCATCAATGCATTTGTAGTGTAGAAGCACTTTTCAATAAAAAAGAAGATGCCTTTTATACTAATCAAAAACTTCAATTTAGAGAAGATAAAGAAAAAGAAAGAAGGAAAATGATTCCTAAATACTTTTGGAGAAAAGGTACTTATCCTCTATCATCATTGTAATTGAGATATATATTTGTAAAATTGAGTATGGTATTATTATTAAGCTAAAAGTTCAATATTGGTGAAGTTAGAAAATTATATTCCATTACTAATTCTTTAAAAGTGTATATTTAGATATAAATTTTTTATCTATAATTAATTGCCTTTCATTGTTATTCATTTGATAAATGAAAGATTACATCCAGAAACAGAAAGAAAACATACATTTAATTTCAAAGAATTTACAATATTCCAATTGAAATTTTGTATTATTCTAAACTATATTTCTATAATCTAGTTGAGGTTGGTTATATATTTTTACTTTTCAAGTAAAAAATATAAGATGGTTAAAAGAAAAACATATACGTTCTAATTAATTGCCAAGTATTGAGAATCAAGGAGTAAAATATTGATGGTAGATTGGTAGTCATCAAGATCAAGAAATGGAATTGAGCAATTCAGCTTCTCACCTGATCCTGCTGTACAAACAAACTCAAATCAATTCAATAATGCACATAGAAAAAGATCATCATCCTCTCATGGTAGAAGATCCGATTACAGGTGAAGATAACATAACTGCAGGTTCAGGAGATCCAAACCCAAGATTAAGAAGAGCATTACAATCTGCCCCCAGAGAAGCTCTAGAAAACTATTATACAAATTATATTCCCTTATGATTCCAACCATATATAATAATCATTGCAGAAGAAGAAGGTGAAGACGAAGAAGTATTCATTTTGTAATATGTTCAAAATATAAATTATTATTAACGTTAAGTCAATATTAATTGATAGATCAAATTAACTAAGCAAGAAGCAGAAACTTACATTTCTTATAACAAGTCAACTTTGGATTGCTCAGAAGAATATTGTTGGAACCTTCATTGCATGGGCACCTAATTAATTCAGTGCCATTCTTTACACATTTTCCATCTGCAAGCTGTGAGAGAAATGAAGAATGGGGAGGAGGAGAGTGAGAATGAGAATGAGAGTGATATATATTATAAGCTGAAGGGAGAGCCCCTTAGCTGTGTATGAGAATGAGAGAGTAGGTTACTTTTTCAAGAAGCTTCAAATTTTGAGATATCTTGAAGACAAAAAGGGGATTTTGAGTGTATAGATTCTTCAAGAAATTTCTCTTTTCTAAAAGTGAGATATTTTGAGAGTAAAAGAGGATTTTGACATGGGATAGTGGATTACCCATAAAAGATAAATTAGAGCCGCATGAACACTTTTATAAGAGGAATTCGTTTGCAAAATAGAACCTTCTATGGTGTTTTATACAATAAGTGTAAAAATAATAAATGTCATGGATAATACTTTCTTTCTTGAGAGTATATAATTAACCCACTAACTTAAGATCATATAATAGTGATATAATTATCTATAATAACCACGAGTAACCATTATAGACATAATATCAATCAATACCTTAAATTAATCTTCCTTGTGGCCCACCAAACTAATACTTTCCTTGACACCCCGACAAAATGCAGATGAAATAAACGTGGTGCACATGCTGATGTGTACTTCAAAATTTAGTGACATAGGAACAAAGAGAAACGATCACAGATATATAGAACGATACACAATGAGGTGAGTCACAGTCAGGAAGAATAGAGGGTGGGAATGGGAAGGCAGCACCAATGTTAAACTTGTTCCAACCAGAGTCACAATTGCATTGAAAACCAAGGAAATCATTAGGAGAAGGTTGGCATGTTCTTTGTCCATAATATATCATCTGCACGTACATTGGAGGCTTTGGGTGGTTAGTATTATACATAAGAGTGAGACAGTCCTCACATTTTAAGACACTTTTAGAAGGATGAATTAAGCTTACCCACCTTGGAAGGTGAGAACTGTCTCATGCTGAGGAGGAAATTGGCATGTTCCTTGTCCCAATATATCATTTCACATATATCATCTGCATGTATATTAGAGGCATTGGGTAGTTAAGTATTGTATATAAAAGTGAGACAGTTCTCACATTCCAAGATGATGAGTTAAACCTACACACCTTGGAAGGTAAGAACTGTTTTACCCTTATATACAACACTCATAGTCCATTTAGATTAACTTGTGTTTTTGAGCAAATTCTTTAAGTAGAAGTGATTTTTTTAAAAAAAAAATATGTATTTAATATTTGGATGCAAAAATATAAAATCACTTTTGAGCATATAAAATTATTAAAAATAACATATAAAAGTACTTTTTAGAGAATTTATGAAATTTTAAGGGTATATTTATCCAACAAAATTTCTCTATTTTCCATTGGACATGTTTTTTTTAGAAGTTACAAAACCTGATTTCTAAAAAAAGTAAGTTTTCCTATTTATTTTTTAAAAAAACACTTAAAAAATTAAGCTGATCCAAATACCCATTCTCATTGCTTCTGCTTTAGCTGCCTTTCGTCTATAAAAAGCCCTCACAAACGGCCCCTATCACCAAATTCCTTTGATGTAGGACTTTCAACATAAACCTCCATAGTTCATCCGCAACACTAATCAAAGCCTCTTTTTACCAGAAAATCAGACAAAACTGGAGGATAAGAAAAAGATCATGGATGTAATGAGTTGAACATCAACCGTGAGGAAGTGGCTGCGAGGAGAGTGAGGTTAGGGAGATGAAAAGAAACAAGAGTGAAACTTCTCAATATAAACATATTTTTTTAGAATTAATATTGGGTAAAGAGAAATAGTCAAATTTCAAATAATACTCGGTCCCTTTATAAACGTGTAAAAACTAAAAAAATTAACTTATATATGTTTTTCTTATTTGCTTACTATTAAGGTTAAATTGGTATTTTCATATTCTTGTAAAAGATTCGAGTGTTATTTTAAAAATAAAAAATATATCAAATTTTATTTTATCAAACCTCAACAAAAATGAAAGTAATTTACCCTAAAATGAGTCCGCCTATTTGGGTATCTATGCCTTGTTTAACTTTTTTTTTTGTGAAGTCTTGCTTAACTTTGACTACCAATAACTTGGTTTTTGGATGGTCATTGCTTTTGGTTGGTTGCTTAAATAAATATTTGATCAATAATGTCAGTTTGCAACAAAAGAAAAAGACAAAATAATTATTTTTCTTCCCTTAACTTTCCCACCATCCTTTTGGGTCTGCATGGCTCCAAAGTTTAGGACTAGGAGTCAAAACAATGAAAGTAAAATCACAGGTAACCTTTAATGTACCTTAGCTTTTTGCTCAATAAAAGTAGTTAGAGGAGGTGCTCTAAAACGAGTATATTCTTATAATAATAATATTTTATAATTTCATAAAAAATAATATTTAATCACTCATCAGATAATAAAATAAGGTAAGTAGAAGAAGAAAATAAGTAATAGTAAATTTTTGAAAAAAAAAGATAATGGTGTAAATATTATAATTATATGAATATTATTATTCAAACAACAACAATTGAGAGTATAAGATATTAATATAAATCCAACATGTGAATGTTAGCGATGAAATGCTAATTGAGATTTTCAATTGATTGCCTCCTCAAAGAATGCCTGGTAACTACTAAGCTTAGTTAATGGCTTTTGGAGTGGCCGATTCTATCTTACCCATAGAGACAAACCACACAGCTGCCATTGGTGTGTGGGAATATGCTGATCCAAACTCAGCAAGCCACTTCTCATGACGTTCAATATCAGCCTGAGAAACACTTCGTTGGACCTTCACCAAAGCTTCTTCAAAATCGCACATGGCAGCAGGATCCTTTGAAATCTCATCCTTCGACATGTTCTTTATCTCATCCCAAGTCTTTCCCGCTATCCTAGGCCTCATGCCATTCAAGGAAGCATCCCTACAGATATTTGTCAGATCGTCTCCACTATAGCCCTCTGTCCGACGAGCCACTTCGTCTATATTTACATCAGGGGCCACCTGATGCAAGACTAGTATCATCAGTCATTATAAGCAATATTATTGTCTAGTTACATGCTCAATCTAATCAGTAAAACTCAAAATAACACAAGACATGATACTTAAGTTAGCTTCAACCAAGGAGAAACATTATCCATAGCAGAAAGTAATTAAAACTTTTGCACTACAAAAAGCATAAGGAAATGTGGCATCAAATTCTACATAGCGTAGACAGTATATAACCTCTCAAGTTACGTCTACAGTCTTCAAATTGATCCCGATCAGCTCTTTACGGCTCTCAAAATTTGGAAGAGGAATATATATACGCTTTTCAAGCCTTCTCCTGCATCACATTGACATCAAACTGGATCAGCAAGAGTGGACTAGTACATCCCACAAAGAGAATCTCAGACATATACACTCATCACATGTTTTTACCAGACAACGTTAATTGTGAAGTAAAATAGAATGTAGAAAAGAAAATACAAACCTTAGTGCCTCATCTATGTCCCATGGAAAGTTAGTGGCTCCCAAAACCATTACCATTTTACGGCTACCATCTTCATTTGTGGAACTATTGCTTACACCATCAACCTGAACTAGAAGTTCAGACTTCACCCTTCTCGATGATTCATGCTCCCCAGATGGCCTGATAAAGTAAAGTTAATTAAATTAGAATTCAGATAAGTCCAAGAATTATAAGAGGAATGAATTAGTTCTAAATCGCACAGCTTAAGGCGTTAAGGGTGAGGCCAAGGGGCAATGTGAGTTAAGCTACTTCATGTCTTTTACTTCATGAACCATATACAAATAAATAATAACAAGTTATAACTATAAGTGCCACATAAGCAAGAAAAATATTATGTTGGGAAAACATATAAGAAAGTATCACAAACTCTAACATACAATACAATGGACGTCTAAAGAACAAGAAACAGTGAAACACTGACCACCTAGCATTCCATAGAGAATCAATCTCATCAATGAAAATTGTGCATGCTCTTGCAAGATCAAACAAACATGCGCCATACGCTCACTCTCTCCACGCCATTTAGAAGCTAAAGTAGCAGAAGAAACATTGAAAAATGTGGTCCCACATTCGGTAGCAACTGCTTTAGCTAGCAGTGTCTTCCCAGTTCCTGGAGGACCAAACAAGAGAACAGCTAATTCACTAAGAATTAAAAGTGTGGATACAATAAGAGCTTACTTAATGAAGGAGACAATCAAACATGTTTTTTCTTTCATAAAAGTTTCAGCATGTCTTATGAGCCTCATTTAAAAGGAGATATTCATGTGCATAAACTTATTCTGTGATCATAATCTCAAAAACAAGCCTGATTTGCAAGAAAATATATGGTTGTATTTAAGCTTAGTTCACAAGATGCCAAACTAGGGCTTAAATAGAGCTGCCATGATTACAATGACAAATTATGAAATAACAGACACATCAAAATTACCAAATTACTTATACATAAACCATAATAATCTAATGTAACTGGATCTTAAACTTTAGGCAATTTAGTTTTATGAGAAAAAATTTATTCAAAAACCAAGATTACCTGGAAATATTCAGGCATCCACAAGGGAAGCACAACAGCTTCTTCGAGTCTTTTGGCTTCAGTCAGCCCTGCAACATCATCCCATCTTACTCCAGGAGAGCTTTCTAATACATCCCTTTCAAGCATTGCAGCCAAGTCAGGATCAGGACCCTCATATTGTCCTTTCTTTGACTTACCATCTTCAGCATCACCATTCTATACAGAACATACACAAATTGTGAGAACACATGAGTAAAAATAAAAAGTCAAATATTACTAAACAAAATAGGGAAATTTAGGGACAAGAAGACCCTGCATCGTAAAGTCTGACGATCAGAGATGCCATCCAGTTCGATGGTAAATTAGACACCAAACCCCCTTCAACCCCAATAGTTAAATATTGAAAAAGATGAAGATAAAGGAAAAATAACTTTATCTATTTATTCCAGAGTTTTTATGTCACATATAATTAATAAATTAAAATCCTATAAACTTAAAGAAATATGAACTACAAGAACACTTAGAGACAACTGACCAAGGATCCAACCGTTCCCTCTCATTCAAACTTCCTCATCTGTGACAGATGAAGATCAACCCATCTGACAATATAACCCATCATACAACATTAGTCACTCAGCAATATTCTAAGAGCATATTCTAGTAAGATGTTGTAACAGCACCCAAATTGTTGATATTTGGTTGACTCCACTGACCAAATTGTCAATAATACAAATAGCTTCACCAAACAATGAAATATAATACATGAAACTTTTTACAAGGATGCCGAATTATTCCAGCATCGCAATGATCCATTAAAATAATCGTCCTACAGATTGCCTCATAGAAGTTAGAACTTACAACTGAATCTTCCTTGGAAGACTTTCCGGAACTGGATCCAGTGCCTCTCTTTCCGGTCGATGAAGCGCGGGCCACTGAGTTAACCCTACTTGTACCACCAGCCTTTGCTCCACGGCCAGTTGTACCTGTTCTTGTAGAACCTCGAGCCCAAGCCCCATCTTGTGGTGACTTCCGTGTGCCCACTTTACCAGACCTTGTGGGTCTTCTATTTGTAGTATCTCGACTAGGTGGCCTCTATACATCAGGGTCATCCATAGGCGCACTGGAGGGAGTAGGATACTCATCTAATGGTTGAAAAACAAACGATGATTTAGTAAATATAGGAGGTGAAGAAGGGCGTCTGCCATTGGGGATTTAGTAAATGCCCTTCTCTCTGCTTCTAGTTGCTTTACAACTTCTGTTTCCTCAGAAAGGGCTTTCTTAACATTCATCCATTATGCTCGAATTAAAGGGTCATCAACAGTGTTTAGGTGCCTGACATCGTATCAAAGGTTGAAGCTTCATCAAGTGACCTAAATTACAAATGACTAAACCAAATAATTACGCCAAATAATTTATCTAATATGTTTTCCGTCAAAACACACAGACAAATGAACCCATCAAACCAAATCGCCATTTTCGTGAGCCACCTTATCGAGCAAAAACATTGAAATTTTAAAAACCAAAACCTCAGAAAAATGACATGCTGAACAAGAGGGAAGATCAAGATGGAGAAAGAAAGAAGAATACTTGTTGATCTGAGCTATTGCGCCATCGAAAAAGATGATAGAGGTACCATAGAGCCCTTCAAGAGCGAACTCTCGCGCCAATTTGAGGTGGTCTTGCAATGCCACCAACGAAGTCCAACTAATTTCCTCTCAGAATTCTTCCAGGGATTCTAAAAGAAACGAACTTCAGACTTCAGAGTTCAAAGAAAAGTTGAGTTCATGTGGAAGACAAAGCACCGGAATGGATCCCACTTACTCTCTCTAGAAGTTCCCCTCGGCTGGAAGCAGCAGTGAGCTCGAACTCTCTCGGACAGGGAATGAAAGTGACAAACCAGTCCCTTCTGGTATTGACAGATTGGGAAGAAAACGGTTTGGGTGGGCTTTTTGTGGCTTTGAAATTTGAGTGGTGGGTAGTAGAGACTTTCGTTGGCATGTCAAATTTTCATGTCAAAACTGAAATAACTACGGTACATGGCCCAACTCTACCCATTTTACTTTCCTCTGCTTTTATTTAATTTTCTTTCTTCTCCTTTCAATTTGAATTCTATGTGAATGATGTTAAATAGCTAGTGGTTTCAAAGCATAGCATCCCTTTGCATACTTAGTACAAGTTCTACTAGCGACAGTTTACATAAACAAAAGAAAGAAGGGAAGAAAAAAAAAAGCACCACCTTATCATGAAGCATGAACATTTTATTAGAATTCAACAGGTATAAAAGTACATGCACTAATTTGGAACCACCCTTTTGAATATTAAAATGAAAATGATATAAATCCTTGCTACCCTAAAGCTTGGACGGGTAGAAAGTAAAATCCTCCAATTATTCAAATGCACCAATTGCAGGTTTTTCCACTGGCAAATGGACTTTTCTTGTAATTTTTCTTCTTCTAATTCTCCCCTTTGGACAGAGGAGGCCTCAGGGGGTTGGGGAGGGAATGTACTAGAATTAATTTCAGAGGCTCAGAAGTTACGGTCACTGCACCAATCCATCTCTAACCAGTTCTTCCAAGCCTCTCTTCAGCCTTTCTGCAGCTGCTTTGCAATCATTCTCCGTCAAGCCCCCAAATGAAATTCTAACATTCCCAGCACAGCCACATGCACTTCCTGGGATTACAGCAATCCCATGCCTATGAGCAAGCCAGTGAACAACTTTGAAATCGTCAGCACGTCCATCTGGGAGCTTTGCCCATAAGTAAATAGCACCTTCTCCTCCTTTTACAGAGCCTTCTCCAAGAGGGGAGAGGGCTTTTAGAACAATTTCTCTGTTCTTCACAAGACTTTGTACTCGGTCAGTAACCCACTCAGGCCCCAATTCCAATGAGTAGAGGGCAAGATACTGTGAAATTATTGAAGCACAGATGGGAATGTTGTCTTGGACTTTAAGAAGTTGGGCAGCGAACCCTTCTACTTCAGATGGGTATGCTATCTGCAATAACAAAAATACTTGGTCCATACTAGCAGTGCCAATTTTTTAACATTGAAATACCAAGAAAAATTTATGAAGTATGCATATGAATTGTAACTACTATGTTGCAGAGGAGAAACTAATAACCCAGATTATTAAGTGGAAGCAAGATAGGTTTGAGTTTCATCATTGATACTTGAAAAAAAAAGGGAAAAAAGAAGAACTTATCATACTGTAGTTGTCAGAATTCTTATTCTCTGCTACAGAATGAAATGATCAATGAATGTTTCTTCTTTATAATTTTGTTTACAAAAATAATACAATGGTGAGTTATTTTGAAAAATACCAAGCCAAAGTATAACTTGTGAAGTCATGGACTTGTGGGACTTCCTTGCAACTTATGCTGCGTTGCTTGAAAATTTTCAAGCAAAATGACTTTAAAGAATATCAATAATAATAACTGGATGGGGAACACTACTGTTTACAGGTTCCAATGGTTGTTTAAGATGGTTGAGAAATCCAGCATTTCACCCAAAATGGTAATACAAAGTTCAATATTTCACCATCTCAAAAAAAAAGTTCAATATTTCTCTCCCCTGCTGAAGAAAATAAATACAGACATGAGAAACATTACTTACATATCCAACCCGCCATCCCATCATTCCATAAGCTTTTGAGAAAGAGAAAATGTTAACGATGTGATTTCCCTCCACACAAGAGTGTTTCAGACCATCATACATAAAGTACCTGCATGCATGTTTTATTAAGTGTTAAAAGAAATTAAAAAATTGCAACACAAATAGTGAAAAGATTCAAAGATAATAGTAAAAGAATCAGGCACTCTTAGTAAAGACCAATACTGCGGTTTAAACATTGATTTGGCATTTTGTGGCCAGTGTAAGATCTTGTTAAGGATTTTCAGAGACCCCACAAGAAGCTGTCTGAAACTTAAGTAAAAGTGATTGAAAAATTAATCTGAAATGATAATAAATAGATAAACCTAATGATAAAATAATTAGGAATTGTCACAGATAAAACACATTATTTATATGGGGTTGCCATAGTGCTAAGCAGAATATCAGGGACGTAAAAGCATAAGAAGGCTGGTTGACCAACTAAAAATTTCTCTCAAAAACATGGCCAACATGTAAATCACTTTGACATATCTACATAACATTTCCTTCTTGTTTTCTGTCATAATCAAAGAAAGAAATGATGCAATTTCCATAAGCATGGCAACTTAAAAGACTTACTCATATGTATTATCAACGACAAGCCAAGAGCCAGCATTCTTGCAGAGATCTGAAATTCTCTGGTCAAATAAGAAGGGAAAAGTGTCAAGGTCAATCAACATATTCATTGCAGATGTTATCTGACCAGGACAAATACAGGCATATTGGCTGCACAATAAAATTCAAAAAAAGAAAACTCAAATGGAAAATTCTAAAAAGTTCAGCAACACAATATAAAATTCATCAGAGTGTAGGTATGTGCAGACAGAGAGATGGATAGAGAAACCTTAAGAAGAGACTCTGGAATGTAGGTTCCAGTTGGGTTGCCTGGATTTACAACAGTAACAAGCTTTGGGGCAGGTTTAGTTTCTGATAATATTCGTTCCAACCAGTCTGAAAATCAAGACAATTCCGATAAATGGCCTAAACAAAGAAATTCATCACCAGAAGAAAGTGTACACTCAGATGATTAATATTAAATAGACATCAAGCAGTCTTCCAAGATTCTTGCTGTAGGATAAGTAAGGGACTGCATTGTGTGGTTGGTCGCTCAACAGCATATGCTACTTGGATTTAACAATATACAGAGTGGAGTAAGCTTAATCAGCATTATGTAATTTACAAGACCTTAAATCCAAAATTCAGTCAAACAATCAATGTAGCGGTAACCTATTAGATTAGATAATGCAGCTTGCAACTTAATCTAACATTATAAAACCCCAACCTATTGGACATGTTTGAGAAGTTTATGACAGACCAAGATAAAAGAGTTCACATAACAAAGGTGTACATGTATCCGATAATATGCTTAGTAACAATAGTTCTCTGATTTATTAGTGCTTGTGATAATTTAACAAGTCCAGACCCAATCCAATCCAACTACTGACCAATATGTAAACCCCCTCGATGGCAAAGAAACTGCTCTTAGGAGCCAAAGATTGCCTTTGTTTTCCTAATCCAGGCCAGTAATAACATATTGTGTGACCAGATTATGCATCTTTTTACCTGCATCTGGATAAAGTGTTTTTGGGTTTCCAGGACCTACTAGTATATTGGTGACGCCAGTCATCTGGAAGGACATGTAAGCATTGAAGTAGTATGGTGCAAACATAACCACGGAATCCCCCACATCACACAGTGTAAGAACTAGATTTACAAATGCCTGCAGTTGTAGGATAGTATTACTGCATATATCTTCAAATGATTACCATACTACTATTGAAGGCTCAAACTACATTAATTAAGCAAAAAAGATGGGTACTGTAAAACTTATCATTAGTCATCACTTACCACTCACCAGTCAAAGCCACAGATCCAAACAATATTTATAAAAAAGAAAAAATATAGGAGCTATTAAACTGTTAAATGCTTACTCATATTAATGTTAATCTATGACAAGAAAGTTGCTAAATGAAGGGAAAGAGGGATAAAAAAGATTATACAGGAACGAAAAGAAGATGAATGTAGCAATCAAGAAAAACCTTTAATCCAATCTTAAGAGATTTAATTCTGATCACCTTGTCTTGCAGTTGCCAATAAATAAAGGAGTTTTCCCTAACAAATGATCTCTGATATATCTGATGCACTAAATCATATTTTTTTTATTCCCCTTCTCAAACTAGGAGGAGGTAGGAAAAGAAGGATACATTAGATCATATAGTCAAATTAGAACTGAAAACTACTATAATCGAACAACGCAAGGTACAGTTATCCTCCAAAGTTACAAAAAGCAGGTTCCTTCCATCAGATATTATGCCTATTCAAGATGCTGTAAGTTACAGTGACAAGTAGCTACACTGTGATGGTTGTAGATAAGATTTTAGAGAAGCAACCAAGAACTCACCTACTTTAACTGGCTAAATATAAGAAGTCCGTGGAAGGTGCAACGATTTAACACATTATTTTTTCAAAAACCATGGGTTGTATATTTTCTGTTATGACACAATAGTGAATATGAACTGCGAACTATATAGTAGGCATCATTGCTCACCTGATTGGCACCAGCTGTAACCATCACTGAAGATTTGTGCAAATTATTTTCACAGCGCAACTGCATGATAAAAGCAAAGGAGATAATTGAACGATCACCAAGATCGATCCAGTTTCATATTGCAAAAAGTTTAGTTCCTGAAAGCAACTAAGATGCAAATGGCCATAAAACAAAAGCAATTAATTTCCAATAAACAAAAAATTACCAACATTAAAACATAGATTATGAGAGAAAGTAATTGGAAATGGAATACAGCCGTATATGACAGAGTCAACTGATTATGTAAGATGAAAATAATGCATGTATTCAAAGCTAATAAGAACTAGTAAAGTCCTAACGTTGAACAAAGAAGTAACAGAGAAACCGAAACGAAGAACAAAAATACAAACTATAACAGATCTATAAAAAAATGTATATTTTATAGCCAAACTACATAAGGCTAAAAGAATTATTCTATCTAACTCAATCCCAACAAACTAAGAGGGCCCAATACTGAACTAATTATACTAGTAGGTTTCAATGATTGATTTATATTCATTTCTCCATTCGTATATAAATATGTTTTAAATATAAATCTTTGAGAGAATTCCAATATAGTTCAGATTCTACGCATTAGCATTTCTATATATCCCAATTCCCAAAGATATAACAAGTTGCCTCTTGTTGACAGTATATCTACTTTCTTATCTATAAATTTTCAACTTGAAGCGAAGGCTAAAGAAAATAGCACATATTACTCTAAAAGCATCATCATCCTAAACGAAAAACAACAAAAAACTAAAAAAAAACTACCAATACTTGTGTTGTAAACTGTCCTGAATAGACCAATTCAACTGCTAGAAATGGCCTTGAATAGGTTTTTGATCTGATGCAAACCACAAGCACCATCCCTAAATGAAGAACTCCAATCAGATAACCAGAGTTTCCCACTAGTACAAATTCTAAGAAGAAACTAGACTGTTTACCTTTCTGATGAGTGCCTCTCTGAGTTCAGGAATACCTTCATCAGCACCATAACAACTAATTGAGGGCTCCCATACAAGTTCTTTCACCTTATCCAATGCTTGCTTGGGGGGTTGCCAGTGAACCACCCCCTACAGTAGATAAATTTCAACAAACCCATTAGAAATTGCATTTTAGACGCAACTAAGGAGCTAATAATACATAAAAAGTTAGTAATAGATTGTTAGTGATCAGAGCAGGAAAAACTGATAAGCAAACTCCATTTGGTAACTAAAGGCATAAAGAGCCTTGAACCAAGGTTATAAAAAACAGATGCAGAACTAAAACCATATAGCTTTCACTTTTAACTCATAACCCCGTCTGTAAACTATTTTAGCATTTGAATTATATTATACAACGCAGGCCCAGGATAAATGTCAAAATCATATTTATCTGAAATAGCTCTAGACAACTTGATTTTGGAGAAAGGGGTCCTGAGATTAATGGCTCCGGTAAAGTATCTCAAAACGCTAGCCACATTATGAAACAGAGTTGGTACAAGTTATGGAAATAACCCTTTCTTGTCTGATTTTCAAAATTTGTTTCTATTGGGTATGCATTTTTAACTCTTCGGATATTTGGAGGCAAAATGTCAACCGTGCCACTTCATCACGTTCTCTATTTCTCATAAGAAATGTCATAGAGAAGAGCAGGGAACTTTTAAAGTTTCTTAGTGTCTGCTTTTTCTATGTTTAAAGGCAGCAGATTTTAATATAGTTGCCAGTGCCGCTAGCACGTTAAACACTCTTCATCATTTGCAGTCTCCCAAGGTGAACACCCTCATCAAAACCCGCATCAAACGCACCCTAATCGTTGACGAGTAAATAAAAAAGCCCCCACTTCTAGATATCGCCACTATACACCAAACTCTCGAGGTAGACAAATTCATAATCAGACATTGGTAACCAGAAAACACCACTTCTTCCCTTTTCCCACTGCCTCCACAATAATCGGTGAGACATTGGATTAATAAGACAATCATTGGAAACAGAAAAACATACCTGGGCCAAGGACACAGCATTCTTGGCTCCTCGGAGCAATTCCTGCATCTGCTAAAACACCGACCTTCATTATTAATAACAACTTATTTTAACAGGTCAATTTCCAGTGAGAAAAAAAACCAATAAGGGGATTGGATGAGCACCTGAACCATGACCGGCATCTCGGTTTCCAAAGCCCTCCTTGCAAGCTTTCCGTACGAACCCATCTCACCTTCCTCCTTTCTCACCTACCTAAACTCTCTCAAGCAACTTTAACTTGTACCGAACACCCAATTCTCGTTTTATAACACAAAATGTCGAGTATTGGTCCTACCTAACCAAGAAAAACCAAAACTAGGCTATCCCAAAGAAATGATTAATTAAAAGAGGTAGCCTTTGCAGCTACAAGAAATCAACTTTGCTACGCTTCTGTTCTTATCATTTTTTTTCTTAACAATCCCATTCCCAAAAATTGAAAATATGTAATATTCAAAAGAGAAATGACGAAATGCTTTAATTATGAAACTTCTGCTCTTTTTGTGCGTTTCTTTGACTTACCTTGTCAACTAGATATCGGAATTTTGACGAAACTTGTCACTTCCCACTAAGATCGGACACCCATTAGAAGCCACACCTGGTAACCCAGTAAAATCTAGATAACTATTCTATCTCGCTCTGTTTGCGTCAACTTATCTCTAAAAGTTTTTTCCTTTCTTCGGAATGAAGAAATGACTAAATAATTTTGCAATACATCATGGGATCTCCGGGAATTACGTTATAATTTATTCTATGCCTTTCAACTTCTCTAATGCTGATAAGCATAGAAGAACAAAGCTGCTAGACCAATGGAGATCGAACGTGATCGGAAAATAACTCCCAGAATATCAGGAGATTATCCGGGAAAATTTTCCCATTTTAGAAGCTGCTGAATTTTCACCGAGGGAGTTATGTAGGTTAGCAGAGAATTAGAATAACTGAAGCTGGAGAAAGATAAGTTGAATGGGATGAGTTCCTGGGAAGACCCATAATCTTTGAACAATGTCGTACGAAATCTGGGGACGAAAAGCCATTGTATGATTTTCAACAAAAATCAGAGCCTCATGAAATGTCTAAAAAGTGGATTTTGGAGTTTGTCCCATAAAGAGCTCCGACCCTTGCTTTGTCTCTTTCTGTAGATGTCTGAGTATGACGCTGAGTCGAGCAAATGCAGACGAAGGAGCAAAGCGCCAAAACGAGCGTCATTCGCTGCATTCCGTTTTTCTTGAGTTCAACGACATTCGTTGGCATCCGACGCAAATGTTGTCTTCAATCTTCATAAAAGTTTTTTTTGTTTTAATTGGTGGGTTGATAATTGATATCTCATTCAAAGAAGTTCCTCTCTTCTTCTTTCTCCAATCTCCCTGAAGCAATTTCTTTACGTAAGAACTCATTTGGCATATGAGTTTACTCCTTGAACAATCTCTTCATGAATTAACTCATTTGGCATATGAGTTCTATTAAAAGATGTTGTTGATATGAGTAGATAATGTTATGTCCCCCACGGTCAAGAAACTTAGTATATGAATTTAATAACTCCTTTGAACTACCACAACCTCAAGTTCATTCAAAAGTAAAGAGATTGTCTGAAGCAGTTGGCATAATTTACCTAGAAAGTTAGAAATAAGGGACAGTCATACAAGCTAACTCTTAAGTAGACCTGAGATATCCATATGTTGTTTTCAATTAGTTTATTCTAGTTAACTTGATGGATTTAGTCTACCTCTTCCAAGAATTTCTGTACATATATGTACAGAATACAGAAGGAAAAGTCTCATTTTGTTACTCCAAGAGCTCTCATCTCATGTCTAATCTAATCCTCCCTCCAACTTTCGTTCATTAATCCCTGTCCATTCTTTAGTATCTTCTGTGTATGCATTTTCATGACCTTTGGTTGGGGTTCTTGCTAAGCTGTCTGAGGCCTGTGGCTCTTGATATTTTGAACTCATATGTAGTGATGGTTATTTTTTATTGAGCAACAATGACATTTGATGCCTTTTTACATATGCTTAAATTATTCAATAACTTCTCATGAACGATGACTTTCACCAATTTGACTATTCATGAAGGATCAGGATCTAGGCAGGAAAAGCCTGAATCTTTTTCCATCTTTTTTGTCATAGTGGCACAGAGACTAGTGAGAAAAAAATAGGAGAGCAAGGATGGCGGGAGAGGAGAGAAGGGTATGATTTTGGCACGCTGCAGGAAAGTTGAGAAAAAAAAAGGCATGTATTATTCACAAATTTTCCTGATAAAAATCCATATTTTCAAAAACAAATAATAAATTAAAATTTTTGTTTTTAATTTAGAAAATTGGATTTTTCTGTTCATGAAAAACAGAAAAAAATATATCCTTCTAAAAATTTTCTGTCTTGAATCTGGATGATAAGTTTTCTGAAAATGCCAAGTTTGTACATAAGGTGGAAATGAAGGATATAAGAAAAAAATGAAGAAAAATGGTTCTCCTTTTCCAGTACTGAAGTCATTCCAGTATTTTTACCGAAGAAACAAAGACGAGGTGTATGTGGAGTTAACCCAGCCCCATTGCTGATTTCTCTTTCAGCTTTGACGCACCCAAGTAGAGAGCGACAGAGAAAGAGAGAGGAATCAAAATGGCGACTTTGAATGTGTTATGTCAGCCATGGCAGCCAACAATTTTTCTTCTTTCTACTGTTATAAAATACATTCCTGCTCTAATTCTCGTTGCTTCTCTATTCTATCTTCCCTCTACGCGCCCAACCAATCAAACTATTCTAAGCTCTCTCATGTGCCAATCCACTTCTCAAAGTCAGGTACGTTTCTTCATTGTATTCAGTTTCTTAAATTAACTTAGTCTGTTTCTATAATGCTGTTTGGATTTGACGACATTGTACGAATAAAATTGGATTAATTTACCTGTAGGGAATAAGTGGAAAGATACCGGAGAAAGGGAAAGTAGTTGGAAAAACACAGTATTGCTTCTTCCTTTTTTTGGGGCCACGACTGTTCATTCTTTTGGTTGGGAGTTACGTTAAAGAAAATTGTTTAGTATTAGATAATTGGGTGCGGGTAAAAGTTTACTCAGATTAGGAAAGGGTTTTTGAGAATCAAAATTTTTCTGAAATGTGGAGCTTAATAATTGATGCAACTCTGTGCACTTTGTGAGTAACTTGGGATTGCATGCTAAATTCAACCCAGAATAACAGGTCTACTTCCCCATCTTTGCATATATTATTTTGTCCTTTCTCTTAAAGATTCAAGTATATTCTCGTCTTCTTTCAGCCAAAATAGGGGAAGGAAAAATAAAATAAACATTAGAAGCTCTGTTCTCGTCTTTATCTTAATTTCTTTCGTTCACAGCCTCAAATACAAGTTATGTCATCGAAGAAGACCCTCTAGTAAATTTGCATAGGGATCCCTTCCCTTTTCTTATTCTTGAGGGGAAATAATGATTGGTAGAACTCTAGAACGTAATCAAATTGGAATTTGGGTTACTGGTTATATATATGTGTGTGTGTGTGTGTGTGTGTTATTTTTGTTTGATACTTAAGCCGTGGTTCCTTCTCTAAGTCTCTTGTGGTTTCAAAAATTCTCATGGCACGATGGATTGATTTTTGAAATCCCTTAGATCAGCTTTTAGTTTACCAGAAAGAGAAATAATCTGTTATCACACCAGAAAGCATGTTTGCTGTATGTGCTTCTGCACATGAGTTTTTACTGATATAATTGTGTTGCTAAAACTCCCGTAAAGCCTTTGCAAAATAAATATAAGCTGGATTTTGGAACAATTTATTGATTGGTACTGATTGAAAGAATTAGTGCATCAACTGACACATTTGCTGATTGGAATTCACTGATGAGATATCTTTAATGTACATTTACAATTTCTTCCTGCAGGCAATGGAAGTTCATGGCTACAACATAGTTCCACTCCACTTAGTACTGCTGCCAGCAATGAGTACAGGCAGGGTCATTTGTATTCTGTATTTCCCGCAAAACCTGCTGAAGTTTCTTCTGTGCAGGACTTTTTTGAATTCATATGTTCAGGACCTTTGCTAAACAGAAGGTGACTGAGTCCATAGATAAGTGGTTAGCATATGGTCGGCACCTATACCGGTTGTTTCAACTTAACGAATTGTTCTTAACAGTCCCTCAAAAAGCTAGGCTTTATCACTACTATATACCAGTCTTTTTCTGGTGCGAATATCAGATGGCTCAGCATCAGTCCATCTTCAAAGATAAAGAAGATATACCTCCTTTAGTGGTATATATTTGGCTTCCACTATTCTCTCACTCTCTCCAATACTCTTGTTTGTGTATATATTTATGTTATGCAGCGTACTATAAAGTTTCTGGAGCTTATATGAAATGTTAGTGATAATGACACTAATAGTAGTCAAGGTGCTGCGTGGGCTGTAACTTTAATTAAAGCTAAAGAAAACTATTTTTATGTTAAGGTTCTCATAATGTTCACTCTGTATGACTCAGATTGGATTTAGTGCACCCCAAGGCTGTGGAAAGACAACCCTTGTCTTCGCACTCGATTATCTTTTCCGAATGACTGGCAGGTAGGCTCTGAACTGATGTCTGAAGAAACCATGTTTTTAAAGATAATTTATCCTATATTGTAATGAGTATCTTAAGAGGACATCAAGTAACAAACTGCTGAGTGCTGATACATGTTGAAATTTCAGGAAGTCCACAACAATATCTATAGATGATTTTTACTTGATGGCTGAAGGTCAGGTATATGGAACCTGTTTTCTACTTTTGCTTTGTTCCATTAGTGCCTCCATCTTGATAATTTTTTGGGCTGACAATTAATTTTTGGATTGTAGAATAAGCTAAGAGAAGCAAATTGAGCGAATGCACTTCTTGAGGTAGCTATTAATATCCTTTGTTGACTTAACAGCTTAGTGGCTAGGACTCTAGGGAACTAAAATATCTTTCTTGACTTGTTTGTGTCTAGTTGTGTGGAAATGCCGGAAGCCATGATCTTGATTTCTCTGTTGAAACTCTGACTGCTTTAATCAAATTGACAAGAGAAGGTGGGTCTCTACTCATTTTATATCCCTTATATGATATTATATTTTAAATATGATTTCTTTTTATTTGAAGTGTCCGGGTATGAAGATGAGTTACCTCGATACGATAAAGTAAGGACATAACTTGTATATTTTGGTTATTTGAACCAATTTTTTACTTCATTGTTGCTAAAGGTGAATTGCTTGGCATTGCAGTCTGCATTCAATGGGAGAAGTGACGGCGCTGATCCTTGGACATGGCCAAAAGTTGAGGGCCCCCTTACGGTAAGAAAACCCTCAATCTTAGGCTGCTTTTGACTGGTCAGATTCACCTGCTACAAATGATCCAATACTTAAGGGGAAAAGAAAAAAGAATAGCTTACTCAAGTAAGTGTTTTTAAGGAAGAAAATATCCAGGTTCCAAGGTTTAGTTTTGCATCTCACTTCAATGTCTTTTTTAGAAGAATTTCAAGTTGTTACTTTCTATAACATGCATCGATGGCCTTTTAGGTTGTGTTGTTTGAAGGTTGGATGCTTGGCTTCAAGCCCCTTCCGGTGGAAGTTGTAAAGGCTGTTGACCCCCAGTTAGAATCAGAGAAGTAGCTTTTTCTTTCTTAATTCTCATATTGAGTTAATTGATACTGATTATGCAAATAACGTAGCCTATTCTTGTAATAGTAAGCGACATTTTAAACCAGTTATGCTTGATTTTTCAGCTAGAAACTGTAAATAAAATCCTTGAAGCTTATTATGAAGCATGGGACAGATTCATTAGATCATGGATAGTCATCAAGATTAAGGACCCAAATTGTGTCTACCAGTGGCGTTTGCAGGTAGGCTGCAATAACATCCTCTTTTAAAAATTATAAGCCTTTTGTTTTCCGAACCTGGTTGCAACATACTTCCATGCTGCAGGCTGAGATTGGCCATGAGAGAGGCAGGCAAACCTGGAATGTCTGATGATGAGGTCTGTTACCTACATTCATACATGTTTGATTAAATTAATGTAATCTCTTAAGTGCCTTTATTATAATATTATTCCTTCTAATGACTGTCATGGTTGGCGCTCTCTAGGTGAGAAATTTGGGCTGTTTAAAACCGTTTTTGTTTTATTGTTTTTTAAAATAATTTTTGAAAACAACTCTAAAAAATAGTTTTATAGAACAAAAAAACAAAAAACTTGTTTGGGTAAAAATATTTTTCATAAGTTGTTTTTCGTGTTTTTTAAAAAACAGATGACAAAAACAAGTCAAAACACAAAAATATTGTTCTCTATTTTTTTTTTATAAGTTACTGTTTTTTAAAACAGTTTTTAAAAAACAACTGATGAAAACAGTTACCCAAACAAATTTTTTTGTTCTCGCATAACGAAAAAACAAAAAAATAGTTTTTAAAAACTAAACCAAACAGCCCAAAATTGTTTCTCGCTACTTGCCTGCTTATAATGCTTACCTTCCTACCCTCTAGTCTGAGGGACCAAATGGATCACACCCACAGCATCTCCTAGCCATAGAAATTGAAGGGAGAAACCCCATCCTGGGTGTCTAGATTACGTAGATGATAGGAAAATGCTGGGAGTTTCAATTATCTGGCATGGTTATTCAGCTTTAGCTAATTGATCACCTAATTGTTCAAGCATTTTATTTCCTCCAAATGTAAATGACCCTTGGATCACCCTATATATATAAATATATATATATATATATATATATATATAACAGCTAGTGCTTTTTTTATACATTCAAGACTAGTGGTGACTGAAAATGACTTCTTTTTTTATTCTTTTACAAGATCTGGAATTTTCAGAAGACCCTGGTTATCATGCTCGAAACTTCAGTGCTTGGTTTAACAGGCATGCATATTGGCTTCATATCTTCCCAGAACAATAACAAGGAAAAGGAAAAAGGAAACTATGTAAATAAAGTACAAGACTGTGATTCAGAGCCCAGAGGTCATTTCCACTTGACTCCTAGAATCATCACTTGGAACGATATTAACAATGAAGCATGAATTGCTTACATATTTCTCCAGCTGACAGATGTCTTTATTTTAAGTTGGGTTATCTTGCTAGGAGCAGCAACAACAGGTAGCTTCCAAGCAGCACTCGCAACTCTCGTAGCAGCAACAGCAGCAACAGAGTGCAAACAAGCTGAGTTACAGAGGAAAAACTTGCTAGTGTGAAAAAGGAAAAGAAAATTTAGAATTGGAGACGACTATAATTGAGTTGTACTGTACACAGACCAAGCATAGAGGCATCCCTTCTCCTCACGACGCTTATGAACGTGATCAGCGTATGACATTTGTTGCTGTGCTGGTGCAGCCTCCATCTTTCTTTCGGGGTTGAAGAAGATAACACATGCAGCAGTGCTTGCCTTTGTCCGATATATTTATAGGCAGATAAAAGAGAAGTTAGTTACCTGAACATGCTCAAAGCTTTCTCTCTTTTCCTTTCTCACCAGTCATTTATTATGCTGGTTAGTAGAAAGGGATCCGTTATCTCCACTAGTTGGGAAAGTGATGAAACCAATAACCCCATTACGGTAGGGAGAAGACCCCATCATTCCCTCTTCCATGAATAGACACCCCAGCTAATAAAGACAAACCTCAAGAAACCTAACAGAAGGCAACTTTTATTGTATCAGTGTGGTGGGAAAATGTCTTCATCAGCAATTTAAGCCAGACACTGACTAGCTGCCTTGTCTCATCTGTTCTAGCTCCTCACAGTCCCGTTTCCTCCATTTCCACATATTTAGCCATACAAAAAGCAATTTAGATTCACTGTGCTTTTAGCCAAGCATTCTTTTATAGTAGACATGTCCTCGCTAGAATTTCTGCTCGTGCATTAACTGCCAAGAGATTCAGTCTGTTCAATTCAATGATATTAGTTTTCATCTGTTCAATTCAAAGTAACCTTAGAATGAAGTTTTCGATAATAATATTTTCATTTCCAACTACATTTGAGGGGTTTGATTTAATTATCAACAATATAGTTAATCATCTGAATGAACTAATGTTATCACTTATCGATATTTTCTTATTTTGTTTCTTAATGAATAGAACTTTAATTTCCTCATATCTCTTCCCTGCAATTTTCCTCTTTAGATTTTCAACATTTTTGTTGGACAGTCAGCAGCCTTTTCAACCATATTAACCACTTATTTTATGTAAAGAATTACTACTCTCACAAACTTAATCCATATCATATTGAAAAAAGTTAAATTTTGAAGTGACAAAATAAGAGGTGATGATACAGCTAGAGTGAAATAAAATAAATTTGTGAGATTTGTAAAAGAAAAAATTTGTAAGAGTAGCATTTTTCTTTTTTTCTTGTCTCACTTTTCTTGTTATAAAGAGTCTTTTTTTGTGACAAGAACATTAATTATTCTTACTAGAATTATCTAAAGCCATTTTACCTAAGGAATATGCCATAGATAGGTCATAAATCTTAAATTAAATTTAAAGACATGTCATAAGAAAAAAGTTCTTTTTAAAAAACTTAATTCTCATAAATTTCACAAAATGTTTTTTTCAGTCAATCATTATTATTTGGGTATTGCTAAGTTACAGTACCTTTTTGTTTTTACTTTTCATCATCTTTTTTTTATTTTTTTTATTTTGTCTATTTTCTATTAGTGGTATTTTTTTGAAATTTTTTAGAAAATTCAAAGGAAAAGAAGAATTTTAGAAAAATCTAAAAACATTTCAAAAATTTTCTAAAAAATACTACTAATAGAAAATAGACAAATAATACAAAATAAAAAGAAAAAAGAAAAGAGGTGATGAAAGATAAAAACAGAATGGTGCTATAGCTTAACAACTGTCTTACTATTTATTTTATTCCATTTACATTATCCTACAATGTGATGATTAGCTAAACAATTTTTTTATAAATTTTATAAGGATTAAATTTTGTAAGGGTAGCATTCTTCTCAAAATATTATAAAAATTAATTAACTATAGTAGAGGCAAAAGAGATTGGGTTTTTTGGTTTTCTTTTAAATATAAGAAAAAGGCAAGTACTTTTATTATGGAAAATTCAGTTCATTATTATACAATGCTTCAACTGACATCCATGGTAAATTTATTTATTTATGGCAGGGAATCTCAAATAGACATGGATAGCTGGTGACATACAGCTCAAGATAATCCATCTTAGTTGTTCAAGATTGTCTTCTTGAACTCTTCCATCTCCTTCACCCACAGATCACCAAACTCACAGTTCTTCCAAGCCTCAAACCATGGACCCCCAAGTGTGTAATGTATAGCCTTAGGAAAAGTACTGGGATCATTCTCAACTACACTGTTATGACCCACTAGAAAATTCCACACAAATGGAACTGACCCAATTTCGTCATCTTCTAGCCACTGGAATCTATGCAGATAAGCCCCAGTTTGGGTGTTCACTGCTTCAGGATTCAGCACTCGATTCTTTGGGTGCCCACAGTTATAGAGAACCATAGAAGACCAGTTCTTCCTTGGATACACTGTCTGTACAGCCCCATCCATCTTGGTATTCTCCTTTGGTGTATAACCATGTTGAACACACATTATGGCGTACTTGTCATCGATCAAATCTCTTAGTTCTTTGATATCAGAAATATAGAGAAAATCACAGTCTATGAACAGTGCCCAGCCCTCGTAGTTGGCCAGATATGGAGTTAAGAACCGAGTGAATGAGAACTCAGTGCTCTCTAGCTTCCCTCTCTCACGCCAGTAGAGGCCAATTTCTCTTAACGCAGAGAGTTTGATAGGGATAACCTCAACATGTATTGAAGCATGCTTTAGAATAGAGTAGCGACAAACCTCATAAGCAATGTCTTCGCGGGAGTCATAGCCTACGAAGATTTTGAAGGGCTTCGAATTAGTTTCCTCCTCCTTCATTGGATATCACCTTAAGGAACTGAAAGTTAAGTCTGCAAAAAATACAAAGATGTAACTGTTATTTTGTAAGAGATAAGAATAGTTTTTAATTCAAAACCAACCAACTTTAACGTCAATATCCTAAGGTAGTCCCATTATTTCAACACGTTTCTGAATTTTCTTGCCAAACGTACACGCAGGAGCTAGCCAAAACCACCATTTTAACTTAAAGCTTAAAACGAAAAAGTCAAGAAAGTCACCTTTTGGGCTTGACTGGTGGTTACAAACGGTTGATATTAATATCACAACTGCTAACTCATATTTTGAAAGGACAGCGTAAGTAAAAACAAGAACATTATCAAACTATGGATAAGCCTCAAGGTTTATAGAACAAGATACAATGAAAGCGAAAGACATTATTGACATATATATTGAAGGGGATGAGATGCATGGTTTACCAGAGAATGGAAGTATATTTGCAGAAGAAGAAGGATGATATGTAAGTGAGGTCATGGAGAGTAATATATAGAGAAGGAAAATCTGGAGACACCATTTTCTTTAATTTAAGAGGAAAATTCATGTCCCCCGAATCTCAGTGCCAACATGATGGTCTTTTTAATATTATTTTGATCATTTATTTACTTTAGTCCATCAAAAGGCTAGAATTTAGTGAGCGGATGTTGATCTGTCCCCAAGCGGATTGCAATTGGTTAGTTGGATATGAAGTTGATAAGGTAGGCTCTCTTACTGGGACCGGCTCATTGTCCAGTAGCAATTTTCTTCACGTGTCGTATAAACCAGTGCTTTTTCTCATGTAACCAAAAAAAAAAAGATGTCAGACGTACTTAAATTACTTTTTTTTTTCTGTTTTAGACAAATTACGTGACTCATTTATAATAATAAGAATAATTAATCATTAATTATTAAACAAATAAATAATATTTATTAATTAAATTATGAGTCTTTTATATTATATATTTCTACTTTAATAATATGATAGTATCAAGATATAAATTTCAATTATACAAATTCGGATATGTAAACACTCTAAATTGAACGAAAGATATTTATTATGTTATAATTCTACGTTTTGAGATTATAGGATAATATTTTTATTTATATATATTTTTTATTTTTTAGTATTAATTTATTATTTTTTTATCATATATATATATATATATATATATATATATATATATATATATATTTTACACTTTTTATATTCTTCATTCAACAATTTTTTAGAATTTATTTTTTTAAGTAAAAAACTTTAAAAATATATATAAAAAAGTTCTAAAAAAAATACATGACATATAAAACAATCAATTAATAATAAAATGAAAAAAATGAAAAACTGAAAAGAGTGTTTTATTATAAGTAATGAAGAAAATAAATTATTAATAAATATAATTTTAATAAAAGAAAAATATATATTAACAACGTTACATAAGATAACTTGAATCCCAATTAGTCAATTACACACTCATTATAGAAATTAAACTGCAAATCATGCTCCAGAGATTTTGATAGTTGGTGCGAAGTATTAATTCTTCCTCTAGGATTACATTAAAAAAAATTATAAATAATTAACAAGACACTAGCTAGTATCTTAAATGCTTTTTTCAAATTAAAATAAAAAAATATCTCTTCATACAAATATCTTTTACAAAACTCATAAAAAAAAAATTTTAACCAATCAAATGATGTAAGAGAGATAAAATGAATTATAATGATTAATTAAAAAAAATCTTTTTATAAAAAAATATTTTTGTGAGAGATTCTTCCCTCCATAACACCAAAATAAAAATTACTTCGTACCAAATTTTTAATACTATTGTCATAAACATTTTGACACAAATATTTTTTTTAATTTTAACAACTAATTTAATTATAATTTAAAAGTATATTGCATAATAAAACATAAATAATAAAAATATTTCAGTAGAGGAGGTGCCTTCTTTGTCTAGTTTTGTGGCGACAAAGAATATATATATTGCAAATGTGTACAAATACTTGATGTTGGTTGTTAAAGCAATTATGCAGTTGTGCAAACCCAAACAAGTAAAAGAGAATTAATGCCACGTGGATTATACATCTTCATGGTTTGAGCTGCATCAAACTTGGGATAATTTTATGATGCACTACACTAATGGGTGTGACATGTGGTTGTGTGACTTATTATAGGAGGTTTATTGGAATGGTTTTGTTTTATTATTTTTTAAAATAATTTTTGAAAATAATTTTAAAAAGTAGTTTTATAGAACAAAAAAATAAAAAAAATTTTGGATAAAAATATTTTTCATTAATTATTTTTTATATTTTTTAAAAAACATATGACAAAAATAAACTAAAATACAAAAAAAAAATTTTAATTTTTTAATTTTTTAGTTACTGTTTTTTAAAACAGTTTTTAAAAACAACTGATGAAAACAATTATCCAAACGAGTATTTTTATTTTCGTAAAACAAAAAAATAAAAAAATAATTTTTAAAAACAGAACCAAACAGGCTTTTCTATGCTATTTTAGAAGTCATATTCTCCCAATAGTTTTTTTTTTAAGAAATAATTTTAAATGATTTAAATTTTTATTTTATTTATTATTTTTGAATATTTGTATTATGAACTTTTTTTATTTTTTTAGACTTTTTAAATTATTTTTTAAAAAAATTATAAAAGAAAAAAAATCAAAAGCTATTCCTTGAACAACCTTTTATTATTTACGATAAGAGTCAACAACTAAAAAACAGTCAAAGTTATGAAGTCTCTCAAAATTTTCTCAAAGCTCCGGTCAACTCAAAAATTTACAAATAAAGCCTGAAATGTGTTGGTATTCACCTCGAATGCTCAGATTTTTTTACATGGTGGAACAAGTTTAATAATACTTATTATTTTAAATTTTGGGTCAAAATATAATTTTAGTGAAATTTAGAGTGCAATTATAATTTCCCCAAGTTATTTGCCTTCCACCTGTCCAACAGGTTCTTGGCCATTAGATCTAGTTAAACTTCTAAGATTTTGCCACATGAACCATTGCACACATTTAATAGGGGCATGGTGGAAAAAGGTCCAGTCATATTAGTGTGGCCACTATGTTAGCCCAAAAAAAATCAAAAAATGGGCCATTTTGAGAATTTGTTTTTTGGTCAAAATAATGTAAAATTACACTTGGGCTTGGATAGGTCCAAATTTGTTTCCAAAAAAAAAAGTCATAAAAAAGGACAATGTGTACCCAAGAAAAACACATCCCACACCATTTGACATTCAGCCATGTAAATTATACTTGGGCTTGAATAGGCCCAAATTTTATTTAAAAAAAAAAGATATGTGATCACCAAAAAACAAACACTTGCCACACAATATTTGTGACATTGAGTCATGAGAGCTTTGGAAAGAAAGGGTTGGAAAAAAAATAAAAAGTAAATTATTTTAACCTCCACTCAAATTTGATAATATAAATGATATAATACTTTATATATATATATATATATATATATATATATATATTTTAGGTAAAAAATTATTTTTGTTCTCTTACATTTGCACTCTATTTCAATTTTGTCCATTACGTTTGCTTTGTTTTATTTTGGTCCTTGGTATTTCAAACATGTATCAAGTTTGTCTCTATGACTAATATCGTTAAAAAATTTAACGGTTTTGTTGACATGGCCTACAAGTGACAGGAATCAGACACGTGGTAGTACAGTCAGCATAAACACTAAACGACATCGTTTTGCTTGGAACAAAACGATGTCGTTTTGGGCAAATTGGGAGAAGGCTCTGACCAAGTAAAGACGATGTCGTATGCCTGTTCTTCGTGAATGCTTATGCTTTTGCCTTCGTCGTCTCCTTCGTGTATTTGGGGAAGAAAACAAATCAAGCATAAACTTGGTGCATTTAGGTCCTGTATTCGAATCCTGATTTGGAATCGTTCTTCATCTACTTCGTCGAATCGTTCTTCATCTGCTGCATTCAAATCGTTCTTCTCCTTCTTCCTCAATCGTGCCTGGGTGGAGTTTTGTGGCTAAGTTCGATTTTCTGAGGTGAATACTCACATTGTTTTCACCGAATCTCATTCTTCCTCTGTCTTCGTCGTATTATGTATCTTTTCTCCCCTGCATTGTTTTCATTGTTTTTTTGTTTCCTCTTGTGAGACATATTACCTAGTTGGCTTCATTCATTGTTAACACGCATTGGGGGTAAAATCATGGCAGACATTATTTGTATTCTTGTTAATAATTTAATCACCATATATATAATTTAATTAGAACCCATATGTATATTAGGACAAGGTAAACTTGTGTTTTGTATATTTTAGATTTAAATAAAACATTTGTAAGCCCTTGCTTCTTTAACATTTAGCTAGATAGTTCCATGACAACAGACAAAGGGAACTATCAGAAAGGCAAAGAGGGATGAGTTACACCTAACGCTTTACTTGTGTTTTTGCTTGTCTCTATGTATGTATTATATGCAATTAAATATTATATTTAGACTGTTAATGGGACTTCATCCAAATGGCCACATTTTTAGCAAGGAATAATGATTTGTAATCTTCAGTATAAGGTGTTTCACATTTTGTGAAGTTTAGAGAGATGTAAAAGAAACTAAGGGGCTGTTTGGAACTGTTTTTGTTTTATTATTTTTAAAAATATTTTTTGAAAACAACTCTAAAAAATAGTTTTATAGAACAAAAAAACAAAAAACTTGTTTGGGTAAAAA
>JASKGM010020819.1:0-30042 GCA_034509205.1 Ceratonia siliqua | reverse complement strand
AAGTTCTCTAATTTTCTTACTGCTTCCTTGAACATCAATTTTTTAAGGCATTCCAAATAGATCAGAGGTCAAGTCCCCTATTAAATCAGTTGGACTAGTCGGTTCAATTTTGATAACACTGTCAAAGTCATTTCTCTTTTTAAAAATTTATAATTTTCAAACTTTTATATACTCTATTAGTCCTAAAATAATTTTGAAGAATTTTATTCCTTAAAATGTTGAATTTTTTATTTTTAAATTTATTACTTTTTTAATTTTTGATTCCATCAATAGATTTTTAAAAAATTATAAAATATCTTAAAAAAAGAATTTAACATTTTAAATGATAAAAATTAAATCAAATTGCAAATTATATAGACAAATATCATGCCTTGCTCAACTACTAATTGCATCATGATTTTTCTATCGAAAATCTTTGCATTGTCAACAATCAACATTGTAATGATACTATTATCTTAACATTAAATTTTGACAACTTAGCTTAACTAGTAGGTCAGAAAATTGTATGCAAAAAAAATTTCAGTCTTATAAATATTAGAGAAAATTATACTAATCTTTCTGGTATTTGTTTCATACTAAACTTATATTTTCTTTATTTAAAAATCTATACAAACATTCCTTATACTTTAAAATTAAACTACTACTAAACTCAATAATTAAAAAAAAAAAACCCTAAATGCTCTTGAAAAATATGTAAAAGTGGTAGCCTTTTCTTTTTATGTTATTTAGTAATAAAATTCTTATATATATATATATATATATAATTGTAATTATTAAAAATAATTAGAATCTAATTTACTAAAATGAACCTCTCTTTTACAATGTTAATTATAGCATATAATTAAAATCTTAATTTGGTGAGACTTTATATATTATGATCTCTATAAGCCGTCTTAATTAAATACTGCAAAGCCTATCAAGAGTTCAAATATAATATCATTCATCAATCAAATACGTTATATGTTATTTTTTTAGGTTCTTTATCCAATAATATTATTTAAAGTTTTTTGTATAAAAATAATAAATTTTGAACAAATAAGAAGAAAAAATAATAGAAAACAATTACATTAGTCTATCAAATTTAATAAGAGAAATGCAAGAAAAAAAAAAGAACAAATAAGTTAAGCCTATAATTATAAATAACAAAAAATTACTATATTTAAAAATTAAATTAAATACAAATATAATATGTGATAGATAACATAAAAAAGACTTTCACTTGTATATATTTTGGGGCACTTAAGAAATTTTATTTTGAATTGTTCTCCTTTAATCATAATTTGACATCTCTTTAATGTCATTTTTTATCTTTATTAACTATTAAATTTAGTAGTAGGTTATTTTAAAGTATAACGGATGTAAGACAGATTTAGAAATTCTAATTAGCGGGAGAAAAAATTAGACTATAAATGGGAGATTAGAAAAGTAATTCTCACTCTAAGCAAATCTCTAATTACACGTAATGTTTCTCACATAAAATATATAATCACATGGCTAAAAAATACAAGATACCTTCCTTTTACAAATTATAATTATTTTTTACATACATGTTTTCATATTTTAAAAATGTATAATTTTTTTATTTTCAACACTATCAAAAATATATCTCTCTATTTATGTTACCAAACAATCATTTAACTGTTCATTTCCAAACAATTGTGTATTTTATTCTTCATAATATGAAAACATGTAGAGAACAATAAATGTTGATAGCAAAATTTTTTAATTTTTTTTCTTTATTCATTCCTAAAAAAAATTAAACAAAGCAGATAAAAAATTTAATAAATAATAAAATTAAACACAAGTTAGCATAAAATTTTGATAGAAATATAAAAATTAAGCACATCAAGTGATTTTTAAATTTTATTTAAAAAAAATTAGTTAATTATAACTGAGAGTGATAAAGATTTGACCTATGTGGTGTTGCTTCTAAATTTTTATTGGGACAAAATGTTTTTTTTACATATATTAATAACAAAAAGAATTTTCTTGTGGGAGGCAATTACCTCACAATCATTAACATGCATCCGTTCTAACAAAGTTTCCACCACTAGTTACATGTTTTTTTTATAGATGTTTAAAATATTTTATTATTATTTTACTATTAAATTTAATTTTAACTTATTTTTAAAATATAAAAGAGATTTATTATTCTCAAATTCAAATCATTTTAGATAGTGATAAGGGAAACGTGGGATAATTAACTAATTGTAGATTGTATACGGATTGGTTGGCAAACTAGAAAATGCAGGAAAAGAAGGATAAGAGTACGAAACAACTAAAGGCGGGAGAAGAGAGAGAAAATAAATCAACATTGGTGGCAGTCGCAGATTAGGGCAATTACATTCTGACACATTCGACCCTAATCGCATAAAGCGTTGGCAACTACCGGACATATAATTTTGGCTCCGGGAATTCCGATTTCCTTCCTAAATTATACCTTTGTCCTGTTCAAATTTAAACAATATTGTGGAAATTTCAGTTTTAATAACTACTGACCAAAAATTTAAAAATTTAAAAATATGATATAATTCGTGTTAATAAATAATATGACTGATCATGTTAATAAAATTGTGATCATTCATTCATTTTTAATGATCATGATGAATGATTTTATTTTATTTATATATAAATATAATTAAATTTTATTTATAAATAAATAAAATAAATACACATCATAATTATTCAAAAATAAATAGACAAAAACGATACTAATTATTAATATGATCGATCATGTTACTCTTAATATGACCAAATTTGCATCCATAACTATCCACATCTATATTTTATTTATAATTATCCACATCTCAAATCTATTTATACTTGTACACGATTTAATAAAGCATATTAATTCCCATCATATTCTATTATCTTAATTATCAATTTCCATCATATTCTATTACTTTATATTGTGAAAGTCTTGACCCCATTAGACTGACTACTACTCTAGTGGATTATAGCACATGATTTTAAGTGGTTGATTGCTAACAAAAATAACAACTCAAAATTTTAACTAAAAAAAAAAGAACAATTTAACATTTTAGCCAAAACCAAATTTTATAAAAATGCTCCAATAGCATCAATAATACTTATACTTTACAAAAGGAAGCATCCATTACAATTTGTGATCTTAATTCCGCTTCTCTTTGCTTGCAATAACACGAAGTTTTTAACTAAAAAAGACACTAGACCATCATTTGCCTTGAACCACTTGGCTTCCTTGACAAAAAGGAATCTAAGTCACTCTAACTAGTACCAATAGTCATTGAAAATTTGAAACAAGGGGCTTATCACTGCACAACAATATGTATAGTTTCATTAGATTTGCCGAAGAACAATTCTTAAAAAAGTAAATTAAAAGACATCAACTTAAAATGTACTAAACCCTTCACCATCTACAGGAAAGATATCTTCGGTTTAACAAAAGTTCAAGAAAGCTTTCTCCATCTACCTGGCATCCGTTGAAATTATAAAAGAAAAGAAAAACTCCCATTACTATCTAGGATTATATGAGTCTATTACTAATATATAAAAGTAGATCCATCTCAAGAAAATTTTGGTCACAATTGAATAACATGTCGCATTAATTGTTTTTTAATGAATACCTACCAAAATTCACTCAATTGTAAGCCGCCATGTGATTGTGAATGAGAAACGGGAAACCCATAAAAACTATACAAGTTGACATTGATATAATTATAATATTTTCAAGCTGTAATTTGTATTAATCTATTATCATTTTTGCCCTCAAACTCTATCAATTCAAGCTAATTTATTATTGGTAATTATAATATTTTCAAGCTGTAATTTGTATTACTCTATTATCATTTTTGCCCTCAAACTCTATCAATTCAAGCTAATTTATTCTCCCAACCAATATTTATTCGAATTTGAAATTTGAGATTACTTCTTTTTCATCTATCTATTTATCTATCTATCTTCTATTCAATAACTATAACCAAAAGGAGATTCACTTCCTTGAAAATCCGCAATTAATTTGTTTCTCTTTATTTTTGAATTTATGTTATTCTATTTATTATTTATGATTGGTCATATCTTTATTTATCATATACATTATCGTTTTGAAACATCCTGACTTTTTCATGAAGGTGATTCTAAGTTACATGTAAATGTATTGTTATATTTAGATGTAACAATCATTAAATATGCATTTATTTTTTTTAATCATTAGATCAAATAGAAAATTCAACGATTGGAATCAGATACAACATTAGTTGGCAGATCTAAATGTATTACTAAGGAGAAGTTTGGATGGATTTGTGCTTTTGAGCAGTGCTTAAAATAAAAGTAATTTTTTTTTAAAAAAAAGTAAGTATTTGGTGTTTGAATGTAGTTACACATGAGTGATTTTACTTAAAAAAGTAAATGTTTTGCATTTGGATGCAAAAATGTAAAAGTATTTTTGAGTATGTAAAATTATTAAAAATAAAATATAAAAGTGCTTTTTAGAAAATTCATGAAATATTTTAGATGTATATTTGTCTAAAAAATTTTCTCTCTCTTCTATTGGACATAATCATTTTTTAAGCAACATTTTTCTGCTTAAAAAATAAGTAGTGTTTTTACTTATTTTAAAAATAAATATTTCTGAAAATAATCTCATAAAAACGGTCATAATAAAAAAAGGATTCTTTTATCCTCTCGTCACTGTACTTACCGCCTCCCCAACCATCACAAAATAGCATCCGTCAGATCATCTTAGATTAAACTTTGACCATTGAATCTAAAAAATGAGATTACCTGCAACTATAATAGCTGGTTGTAGCAAAAAAAATTTTCTTTTACTCTTTGGAAAAAATTGTAATTGCAAAATGACCATTGAAAATGTTGGGGGGGCTCCTGTGATGTGGCGAGAAAAACTCCCAACATCTTGGTGGCGCAGCGACTCAACGTCGTCAGCCACCATCGGAGTTTGTGGCTGCTTAACAATGGCATTGTCGTGGGATTCCATGAGAAAACAATGGAAGAAACGAGGTTTGATGGTTGAAATGGGAATGGGTTCGAAGGGGAGCTTCTAAATCTGTTGGACGCCGAGAATGAGGGTTGAATTAGTAGGGACAGTGGGTAAAGTGAGGTTCATTGAGAAGATTTGTTCTGAAAAATCTGTGATTGTGACCCAAAAATGGTTTTGAAATCAGTTTTCTGTAGTCAATGGCTCTAAGTTTTCTTTCTTGAGCGGTTGGCTGCCTTAACAATTTTATTCTAGAATTATTCATATATGCTTCTATTTTAGCACTACAAGATAAATTAATTTGATATAGCTTAGAAGAACTTCTTGTATTCTGGAAGGTCATTTGTCAAGGAAGATGCTTTTGTCAATTGTATTGTTTCTGTCAATTGTAGTTGGGTTTTCATATAGATGCTTCTGTTGTTGGGTTAAAGTATCCAAACGTTTTGCTTATAGTTATTGGAATGTAGTTGAAAAAGGTTACTCCAGCTACTATGTAATGGAGTATTCAAGATGAAATTCGAAGAGTACTATTGAGGGCAATAGAGCATATGCTCAATACGCTTCCCTCCTTAAAAATTGATTGGAGTGCATCTTCTGTGGAGTATAAAAATAATGTGAATTCTTCAACTACTCCAATATTGAAGCTAGTTTGGAAGAGAAAATGCATAATTTTACTAATTTAATAGATGCATTGTCACAACATGACGGCCAGTGAGAAGCCATCATTTTATGACTTTGGGTGTGTAAGGGAAAACGCAGAGAAAAAATAGTCGCCACCAATTAATTAGAAGGATAATTGGGATCCTAAAAAAAAGAAAGGAAAACTAACCCTTGGAACCAGAGGACGGGTTCAAGAGTCTAATTACATGTAGGGAAGGTGTTAGGCACCCCACAACGTCCATTTTTAAGGATGGTTACCCTAAATTGCTTGTACTTAAAAATTCAATATATTTTAATTACCCCCTTTTTGTTAATGTGTTAGGCATCCCACAACATCCATTTCTAAGGTGTTAGGCACCAAACTTGCCTCACTAAGTAAGTGCCTACATACCCTAAAAGGATCAAGGTCAACATAGTTCAGAATATTTTGATAAATTGATCAGGTGAGATGTATGATCTCTTGCCTAGTAAAGTTAGGACATTAGGAGAACATAAACTTCCACTTAAAGCCTTGAAAAGAAGTTAAGACATTAGAAAAAATTAAATTTTCACTTAAAGCCTGAAAATGAGTTAGGACATTGGGGAGAATATGCTTCCATTGAATGTATATGAAAATACAGGACTTTGGGGAAAATAAACTTCCACAGAAAGCTTTTGGAAATCAGGACATTGAGGAGTGTACACCTCCACTAAATGCCTATAGAGGTTATGACTTTGGGACAAAATTAAAATCCTTTGCAATATTTTGTGGCCACAACAAGATTTATGAAAATGTTGGGGCAAGAATAAAATTTATGAAAAGAGTGGGACAGAATATAATTATTGAAAATATTAGGGCCAAAATATAATTACTAAAAATATTAGGGCCAAAATCACATTATCAAAAGTATTGAAGCAAAGTTATATATCTAAAAATTATTAGGGTGACATTCTAGAAAAGGATATTGGGCCATTAAAACCTTATTTGAAATTCACTTAATTGGGCTTTTTGGAATCCATTAGCAAAATAATTTTGAATGAACTTTTGCAACTTATTTGAATGGATCCTTGAAACCCAAATTAATTCGAATAGGTCTTTGAAGCTAATTTTGAAAATTGATTGAGTCCTAAACCTTTTCATAAAATAATCTACTTGGGCCGTTGAAGCCTCATTGTGAATTTTTTTTTGTTTATTCTAAAAGGATGCTTTTTGGCCTTTGGAATCCAATACTTAAGCCATTTATGACACTTGGACCTTTGGAGCCCTAATTCTTAACCTTAAATCTCATAACAATTCTGATTTATTCATTTGGAAGGTCACTGAAACCCATAAATATACCCTTTTAATAGTTGTATCTTTAACATCCTGATGAAACTATTTTGAGCCTTTGGAGCCCAAGAAAAGCAATATTATTATTAAGTTCTTATTTTTATTTTCTTAAAGACAAGGTGACACCCTTTTATTATACCAAATCAAACCATGACTACAATAGCATAATAAATGGGATGACAAGAATTCACAATATGGGAAATAACAGACATTACAAACCCAGTAAAAACTATGCATCCCCTTTAAAACAATAAGATCATGAATCAAAATATTAATAAAGAAACATGTTTAGATTCAAACAACGAATTACAAAAAAAAAAAAAAACAGCCACTGGAAAAGCATACATTAGTTACGAATATAGGAACTTAGAGACATGCTTTGGTTACAACCAGAAATAAATTACAAACAATAGCTAAACAGAAATCAATCGAACATATTTTGATTAGCAACAAAAAACATTAAGGTAACATGTTTTATGAAAACAAAAATCATAACAGCATACTTCCCACCAAACAGAAAAGCACATGATCTAAAAACAACATGATAAGAACATGTTTCAATTAAACCCATAACAGAACAGAGCACATATGTTGATTCCTAACATTGAAACAAAATTAGAAGAACACGCTTTAAGCAAAGATAAAAACAGAAATTGAAAATTGTTCACTAATCAACAATGCCAGAAATTAGAAGCATGTTGATCTATGACAACCAAACACAAATCAAGAGAACATGTTTTAACATAAACCAGAACAGAAACACATGGCTTGATTCCTATCCAACTAAACCAAAATTAATAGAGTGGTGTTTTTGTTTTACAGAGATTAAATAGAAATTAGGAAAGTATACACCAAAAACTTGGAATCAACACATACCATCGCCTAATCGAAATCACATGTTTCAGCTGAAATTAACTTCTATTCGGAAAAGCATAGATTAAACAGAAATTAAGAACCTATTCTAATTCATACCAATCAAACAATAAATCCAGAATGTGCTTAAAAAAAAAACGAGATTGAAATATATGCCAACTAATAGTAATCTAACCTCATGGTTTGATTCAGATTAACAGAATCCACATAAACATGTTCTATCACAACCTAAAGCAAATTTCATCCCAGACAATGTCCATAAGAAATGAAACAGAGAAAAATGATAAAAGCCCCTTACCTTTGCTGAAATTCCTCTTTTCTTTATATTTCTTTCTACCTTCTTCTTCCAGATTCTTCTCGGTCTCTCCTTTCTATTTCATGTTTTCTTCTACTCTCCGATTGGTTTCTTTCTCTCTATTTCACGGTGCCTTTCTTTGCTGGATCTTAGTTTCATCTAACTCTCGGTCTCTCCTATTCCAGTTTCTCTCAGTTTGATTTCCTCCTCTGTTTTGTCGATCCCTTTATCAGATCGGCTCATTTTCCTGATTTTTGCCCCCTTCTTAGATCTATCTCCCACTCAGCTTTTGGTTTCAGGTTGCTTTTATAGCTGAGCAATGCCACTCCTTCCCTGTTGCTGTATGACCGCAATGGCATAAAGAGGAAAAGATTCAGAGAGTGGGTGAGACAGGGTTACCGAGTGAAGATGGAGAGGGATGGGCGAAGAGTGTACAGAGAGTGGATGACGAGCGGATGGTGTGTAGTGGCTAGGTTTTTGCAAAGGGGATTAGGGTTTCTTTTGCATATAAGGAACAGGTCAGGTCGCATGGGTATTGTGCTTGGATTTTGGGTTAGGCTAACTGAATGGAGTGTTGGGCTGTGGGTTGAAGGAAATTGGACATTCAGTTAGGTATAGGCTCGTGAACAAGAGAATGATGGTGAGCTTCTTCTCTTTTTTTATTTACTTTTTTTTATTTTCTTAATTTTTCAAATTCTAAGAACAAGAGAATGATGGTGAGCTTCTTCTCTTTTTTTATTTACTTTTTTTTATTTTCTTAATTTTTCAAATTTTAAAATTTACCTTGACAAAATCAGGTGTTTACATGCATCTTCGAACTTGGCCAAGGAATTTAGTACTCATGAATCTCTAGGTGTGATTATTCTACTATGGATACCTGTTGGTTTATTTTGGTAAACAGTTACAGAAAAGATAGTTTCATTGTCAAATTTTATTTATTCTTCAAAATATAAATAACTTATTGTGGACATATAACAAATTTGACCTCATTTTTTGCCTTTCAGATTTGGAGAGGAAACTAGATGATTTCCAACCAGAAGTTGTGATGTCAACTCCAGCTAATATTAATTCTGAACAAAATCAGGTGTTCATTTGAAATGAAGTTTATATAAGAAGCATATGAATGAACTGAAGGTTAACCTACTGGTTCAAATTTGAGGTATGGTGAATTAATTCGGTATATATACATGATTTATTTTTCAAAGTACTGAAAGTTGCATCTACCACCGTAATTTATCTTCTTCAATTAAATGGTGCTGAACAGATGAAGTATAGATATTTATGTTTTACTAATTGTATTTAATTTTGCAGGGAAGGATGATTTTGGTACACTTGTGTGATGATCCTAAAGGCTTGAAAACTGGAATGTGCATAGTATTGAGCTCTTTTTTATGTTAAATTATGAAGAATCTTTTAAAACTATTTTGTCTCCCCATATTTGGCTATTGTCTCTTATAATACAACTAGAAACATGTTATACTAGAATCTATTTAGGATGATTCGTTTATGTGGGTGTCACATGCCTTAGCTACAGTAGGCATTAGATGTTAAGGAGTCACAAACTATTGATATTATGGATATACTTTAATGTCAGGCTTTTTCTTTTTTTTACTTATTTAATTATTTTAATTCTTGTCTTGAAGACTGGGTTTGAAAATAATAAACATTGAGGTATCATATGGTAATAAGTATACTTCATACTTCTAGGCAGATGATCATCTTTTCTGACATTGAATGTTAACTTTGTACTACTTAAGTTTGGTTATAATAACTTGCACATGCATGTGTGTCCAAATAAGCACAAGGCTATAAGTGTTCGTTGTTTGATACTAAAAGCAGTATGCTAAGTTGGTGAACATCTTGAGGAGCTAAAAAGAAGCAAGTACTCTGTTCATTGATTTCCTTGAAAAAAATGCTTCAGAATTGGAATGAAATTTCCCTTTTAATTTTTGGTGACATCTATAGTTACAGAAAGGCCTAAAATTGTTAACATGTATCCTCAGTAATTTTATTTTTTGTTTGGTACTTTGTTAGTACTCAGGAGTCAAGACATGAAATGCCCATAGTTTTTTTTAACACACATTCAGGACTTTAAATAAAAACCTTGTTACTAATTTGGTGCATAGGTTTTTCAAGGCTCAAGACTAAAAACTCAACCCTGAGTTATCATTCTTATCTTACACATCCTTAGTTGTATTATTTATTCTAATCTATAAGATTGGAAAGAATTTGATATAATGGCTCCACCTTACAAACCTAAATCTAAAATGTAGGAAATTGTGGTATGGTTAGTTATTTAAAATTTCAAAACTCATTTATTATCTCTTATTTTTAAATTAAAAAAATGTGAGTGCATGTCAAGACTATGGTATTCATTTTTGAGTTAATCGTTGGTTGACTGAAAAAAAAAAACATTTTAGCTTAACATTCTTTGATTTCTTTGAAATGATTCTTTGTCAAGTTTTGATTACAATAAGGTAACTGATTTAAAGGTTATTTACATTGTATAGTCCCTCCTGTATGTCCAATTCGCTATTGCTAATGTACTCACATCAAGGCTGAATGATGAAGCAACAACATATCTTATTATCCTTTAAATCTCTAGCATTCCTCCAACCATAAGCACTAAATAATAGCAAACAAGCATAGCACATTGTCAATAGTCCTTTCCCTCTTTGGTCTTCCCAAAACCTCTAGAATGACACATGGGAAAGCTCTCCCTTTATGACATTTTTCTATACATAGTGACACTTTACTTGCACTTTGCTACATCTGTCATTCATGAAATTACAATTGCCTTGGGAATATATTGTTTCAAGTAAATTATCATTACTAGATTGGTGTGCTTAATGTTAAATTTGGCACTTGTTTCTCCCTTGACCTGGTTTTTACTTCATCGTCTCTTTTGTTCTTATGGAATATCATTACTTTTATGCTATTAGATGTGATCTTTTATTTATCTTTTGACAATGAACTTTTATTGATATTTCTAGTCACTGCTATGGACAATGGCTTTTGATACTTACTGTCTTACCTTTTGCTCAATTGCAGGATAACGAGGCAAGAAGCTTGAATTTGCCAATCGTTTCCTTTAGGTATGTCATTTTCTTATTCATAACCTGTGTTGTTGGAGACTTTCATTATTGTCTAAACCAAGTTGTCTGTCACTTAATAGTAGCAATTTTTGTTTTTGAGTGAACATTTTGTTTATTACCTTTTTTTGTCATTCTAAATTACTATATATGTCATTTCAGGTGGCTAAGTACAGTAAAGTACCAGCAAGGTTTTGGTTATAACTACTTTTTCCATATCAACAATTTTGATTGCTCATGGTTTTGAACAATCACTATAATAGTAATTATATATTGAATATTAGATAGGCTAGGAGATATAGCTATGTGAACTCTGGCGTAATTCAAGCACTATAACTAGTTATTTTATCTTGAATGTGAATAAGAAAATCTACATGATTTACTTATATTTGGATAGGAATATGAATGACATTGTTCTGAGTTGGGTTCATAGTGTCAAATGTATTGGACTAAATTTTGTATTGAAAGAAACCTGTAATATAATCAATAGGCATGTTTACACAAGCCAACTGAGATGGAACTATAAATACACTATTTCTTCTTCTATGGAAAGGGCTCAAATATATATCCTTAGATTTATTTAGAAGAAATATAGTTAAGTGTGTTAAAGGTACTCCAAACTTGTTGGTTTGAAATCCTTTTAATGAGTTTATGGATCAATGAGTCTTTTTCCCATGTTTTTTTCCTTTTGTTTTTGGCTATTCAATGACTGTTAATCCTACTCAAATGTATTATACTGAATCATGTATTGAAAGAAACCTGCAATATACTAAATAAGCATGTTTACACAAGCCAACTAAGATGAAACTATAAATACACTGTTTCTTCTACTATGGAAAGGGTTCAAATATATATGCTCAGATTTATTTAGAAGAAATATAGTTAAGTGTGTTAATACTACTCTAAACTTGTCATTCTGAGATCCTTTTAATGAGTTTTTGGATCAATGAGTATTTTTCCCCTTTTATGTCTTTATCTTTCAACAGGTTATTTTTTTTCTGAACAGGTGACTGTTAATAATCATAACAGTACATTATCTGTTTTTTTGGCAATGTTAAAACCATAAGCTCAAATCTTGGATTTGCTATTATTATCAGGTTGGGATACATCATGTGCTAAAGGAATGCTGAAAGCAAGAGACTGAGTGTTACAGAAAACATGGTTATTATTATTAATGGTCACATGTAGCTCTAAACTAGCAAATGCATGCCAGTCAGAGATGTAGAACAAGATAACCTACTTCTAGACAAAAATAGTCAAATGAATGCATTACAGTCAGAGATATACATTGCCCGAGACTCAGACCATAGGTGATGAAAATTTAGCAGAGATAATGGATATGTAGTTGATGTAATTTGATGTAATTTGACATTGCAGTTTTGAATGAAAGACATGGTTTTCATCCTTCATTATTGTTATTTGTTTATTATTAAAATATATCCTTCACTGTTGTTATTTGCACTAAGTTGCACCCTTTTCCACTTCAATTTTGATTCACCTTCTCCATGCTGATGGGAAATTGTATTCTTCTGTACAATGACCTTTTTCTACTTGATCCACTGCCAATTGAAAGCACACAAAGAAAATAGTTTTGTATAATATGCTGGTATGTACTAAGTCAATTATTGTCATCTTAAAAGGCAATAAAACTTATTTTAGTTTATTTCTCATCATATATGAAGTAGATCAATGCTGAAAATTTAATATTTGGGTGCCATGAAAACAGATTAGACAAAATAAAAATTGAGCAACAAACAGTTTGCATATTTAGAAATTAAAAACCAAGCATGATCAAGCATCTTGCCTTAGTATTTGAATTAGAATAATACAATACATTGCAAAAGTTTTTACTTTACCTTTATGCAAGAGTTGAAGGGATGTTTCATGCTTCATGCTTCATGTCATTATAGTTTTTACTTTAGGAAGCTAGTGGAAGAGATGCTAAATATGAAGCTGAGGTTCCATCATTGTGACTAAGGTAAAAACAAGAAAAAAATTGAATTGTCAAGTTCACTATGCATATTTATCATGCAATCCAATATAGTAAACAATGATCAACAATTTAGAGAAAAAAAAAATATTCTGCAATGATAATTGCATAAAAATAGTGATTAGTCATTCATATTTCATATACTTACTTACCATAGCTTTTTGTGAGATGTTTTTAAGTTAATGTTCACCCTGAGAAACTGTAGTAATGCAAGCCTAAAAAATTACATTACATAGAAGATCGGAGACAAAAGGAAAAGCTGTAAAAAGAAAACAATGACATTTATTTGGACCAATCTGTGCCTAGGGAATATATAAACCACATCATAGCATAAACAATGACATTGAGCCTGTGTCCTAACATGAAAACTTGGCACAATAAGAAACTCTTGTTTTTCAAATGCATAATTGAGATTAATACTTTTTTAAACATTTGTTATCTAACAAAGCAAATTACTAATGAATAGAAAATTTCGATAAAGAAACATAGGTACATTTATAATTTCATAAAATAATTGTGTGTCTTTATATCAATTATTATATTATCAAAATTTAAAAAAATGTAGTTTACTCTTAAATGATGTGAAATGAACCAACCACCTCTGTGGCTTCCAAAGCTTGATTCATGAGGGGTATATCTAGTGCACTAAAAGGATTAATCCACACCCATTTTACCACTCAATTTTGTGACCATTTATAAAACAAAATTATCTACTCCATTGGGAATTATAAAGTGAGTAATCCCAAAAGCTTATCATTTAATGAATGTGTGAACATACCAATTTATAATTATTATTTTTCTTCCAATTGTTTAATTAGTATATTAAGTTACATTTTCAAACAAAATTGAATATTTTTTGAAAATTTTAATTAAATACTAAATGTTATAGTACTCAAGTTAATTTTGTACAAAGCAAACTCAAGCTGAATACAAAATTCTTGAGGAAATTATAATTAGATATCCATTAAAGCATCGGATTGGTAATACCAATTAAGAATATAGTGATAATGAAATACTATATAAGAACAAAGTGTCTTATGTTACACCATATAATAAATATGTGAAGATTTCATGAGTAACCATGATGTGGCAATGTCACCAACCCTCCTAGGGGGCTTTATCGTGCAAGGCATCCCCACTTTCTCGTATGCATTGCATGTTGATATTTCTTCATTATTGTACTGCATGGATGAATCATTTATTTATGGATACACATTTAATTTGGTTACGATATTGATTACCTGTTGCTTGGTGTTTCTTCACTTACCTCCATTTATAATCATTATATTAAACTAATAACATAATAAATAATAAAATATTTTGCAATTAGTTGCATACTTTAAATAAATTTATAACCTTATTGTTTTAATAAATATCCTCACAATATGAATGAGATCAACTTTATTAATAAATATTAATGCATAAAATGCATTAATACTTAAAATGCATTAGGGGTTCAAACTCAAACTATCCCTAAAATATCATTGATTGGCAAAAAAATAACTAAAATGCATTACATTAACAATTTATAATTAAATTTACTGATTTATTGTTAATTGTTTTTATTAATAGGGATGCAAATGAGATTAACGTCATAGGTAAGAGTGATTTAGACGTTTATGTCAAGGAATATAGGATTGCATGGTGTAAGCACAATATACTTGCTTACACTTACTATATTTGAACTACATAAGCTTTTTCTTACATTAATATCTTATATAGTTTCTTAAATACAAAAATATAAAATAGCATCACATTTAAATTTTTTTATAATTGGTGTGAAATTAAAAGGAATGAAAAATATATGAATAAAATACTTATATGATAGTTTCATAATTTATATTTTAATTGTTACTAAATACTTTAAATAATACTATATTAAATAAAAATATTTAAATATCTAATTTAAAGATTTATATTACAATGATAATAAAAAATATTAAAAATAATAAAAGAACATTAAACTTAAATTAATTGTACATATTAGTGTGGCTTTCATCCTTGATCCTATTAAAAAACAATAGTCATTTTTCTAAATTTATTTATTAAAAAATCCAAATTAAATAATATTTTAAACAGAAATGTATTTGGGGGAAACATTTTTTTCTTTTGCTATTAGTATTAGGTCCTATTTGTATGGATTTATTTTGAGAAAATGTAATTTTTTTTCAAAAAAAAGTAATTCTTAAAAAAAATTAAGTGTTTGTTTCGGCTTTTCCCAAAAGGAGAAGTTAAAGAGAAGGTGTTTTTCTATTTATAGAGGAAGCCAAAATTTCTGTCTTCCTTCAGAAGAAGAAGTTGATAGATGAGAAAGAATGTTATTTCATTTTTTGATTCAAAAGTTCTTCTCAATTGTTGCATCTAAACACAAAATAGCTTTTACTTCTATAAAAGGCCTTATTTCAGAAGAAGTATAAAAGACATTTTTTGCTAAGTCTAAACAAACATTGACCTTAGAATAAAACTTTTTTCCTTTAGTAATAATGGAGGGAAACTATTTTTTGTTTGCGAATAGTATTAGAGGGAAACTTTTTGTATTGGAGGGAAGGAAACTAATTAGTTTCACAATTTAATCCCACCTTACCCTAGCCACTTTCCTTTTCTCCCAAAACCAACCTCCCCCTCTCCAAGATTCTATCTCTCACACTTTCTCCTTCTTCCTTCCATTTTCACGTGAACCACTCCATATGTAGGGCCCCTCCCCTTTTCCATTTTTTCTCATTTTCTCTCTTCCGTTTTCTCTCTCACTCCTCACAAGCCCCTTGGATCTGTCCCTACCCCTAGGTATAAGAGGAAACCTTGCGAACGGCAAATTAGATGGGTCTTGCTGTCTTGTTAACATCCAAGTAAGTACTAAGTAGATGTAATGTTTGGAAATGAATAGGTGCTTCTTTCTCTTTTGTACACCAATATGTAAGACATAGGTTTTGTTGTCTATATTTTGTTTCCAGAGGATATGCATTTATTATCACAAATAATAATTATGAAAAAAGGACGTTAAGCTGATTTGAATGGAGCACTATTTGCCTATAAGTTGTAATTGATAGGAAGTGATGGATGTAGTCCTCATTTAGCTTCCATTTATCTGTGGATATGAATTTGCTTGTGCAATTGATTTACTGAGTTCCATTTACATTGGCAGTGATGTTCTCTGGGTTAGTTATGGCTCTTGTAATGGTTGTCCCCAGACAAGTGAACTCCAAGTAAATTCATGTTTCCTTGTTTATACATTCAATATGAAGTTTGTCAAACAATAAGATCAATGCACTGATGGGATTTGTCAATATCATGGCTAAATTTTGCTATAGATTTAGCTTAATTAGTTTCTTAGAAAAGGCTCTTATTGTATTGATAGTCGAGTAGTATAGTATTTGCACTTGAGCATCTGTCTGGGCAATGTTCCTTCCCACCACCTTGACCCCATTCATTGCTATATAGTTTGATTTATTCTAGATGCCCCAATTTTGTCAATTACAGGTTTACATGGAAGTCCATTCTAATGTTAGAGATGTTGTAATTTCTCTTATAAGTTTATATCTTTATGTTGTGATGGTATCTTTTGTTGCCAATGATGGCTATTGGAACATCCATTTATTGTGGAACAAATTGACAAAGAACGTGAGAGAAAGCAGATTGAAATATCATTGTTGAAAAACATTCTCGGTACATATGCTGAGATTGGTATGTGGCAAATGGATCAATATGAGAAAGATTTTTAGAAACAAATACTAGATGATACTGCTGCTTACTACAAAAGTAAGGCAACGAATTGGATCGAGGATGATTCCTGTCCGGACTATATGCTGAATGCGAGTCTGTCTACATTGTGCCCTTGGATTGTTGTATCTTGTTACTTGTTAATTGACATTCTCTTATACCTCTTCTTAATTACATAGTTAGAGGGATGCTTGAAAAGGGAGATGGATAGAGTGTCTAATTACCTGTGCTTTAGCTCTGAATAGAAACTGGTAGAGGTCAATATACATTTATGGCTTTTTATTTATTTTAAATTTGAAGTATTTGAACACCAAATTTGGCCCTTTGACTAGTTTCTAATGTTTTAATTAACAATTTTGTCAAGCATAACTTTTAAAAAGGGGTGAATGGTAGCATATTTCTAAAATATAAGAGAAGTTCATATGTATTTTCAAAATAGAGGGGAGGTTTGCATATTTAACACTAATATCCAGGGGTGATTAAAATTATTTTACATTATTTATTGGAAAATCAGACGTTCTTGGACCTTTCTATTTATTGTTTTGTCTCCTGATTAAACTATTACATCAAACTTCTTAAAATGTGTGATAATGATTTGAAATACTTTCCTGTGCCACCTTTTTATGGTGATAAATGAACCAACTCCATGATATGTCATTTAAATTGTGAAATGTGTGATGAACTTATTATCAAATATGCCTGTTTGAAGTCTTTTATTCTTGATTCTCAACTAAATTTTGGAGGAAAACATTGTTATTGAAAACTTGAGGGGTAAACCAGTTAAGATATGGAAAACACAATAATATGTCTTTTTTAGTTTTGTAGCATCCAAAGATATCTTTTCCATTTGGGACAATAACCCAGCTAGAAAAGTCTTTAACCTGTTGAACTTAGTGATAAATCATCCAATCGACAACATAAGTTCACAACCCCATTGGAAAATCATTATGCTAGAAACCAGAGACATAATGGCATTGTCCCAAAACATGATGGTGTAAACTAGGATTCAATCGATATTTGTTTGAATTAGTATCATGTAGAACAATTTTTTAATCTATATTTGGTGTTGCAAATCCATATTTGGTGCCCTTGCACTGTAATCTAACAATTGTGAATGAGAGTATGATACTTGTCACCGGTAAATAGGAGAGCACCCTTAATAGTCTGAATTTGATAATTGATATCAGATTTAGTTTATTGAAATACATATAACATTGATTTAAAAGTTAAAACTTTACAACTGGACATTAGTTCAAGTGGTTGGGATGGGGTGGAGTGGAGGTAATGGGACATTATTTGAGCTCTTTTTTGTACCAAAAAAAGAAAAAAGAAAAGTAAAGCATAACCTTATGATTGAAGATCTTATAGTGAATTTCTTTTTCTTAGATTTGCTATTTACCACATCAAAGATCTTGTTTTCCTCTTGTAGAACAATAACTTAGACCAATAAACCTTTAGTGCATTTTAATTCTCAGGTTCCTAGTTTTGTGTTCTACACATTTCAAGAACATTATTTGTGCAATCTGTCATATGTAGCCCTTTACTTCATTTAAAGGAACAAGTGTATTACTTGAGTCATATGTAAAAATGTTTCAGATCCACTTCTAGTCCTAGAGAGTTATATTTTGGTATCTATTTATAATATTAGCATAGACCAATAAAACATGAAATTATTTATTTGTTTGTGCAAAGACTTAACTCATAGTGTTTTTTCAATTAATATCCATGCTGTTGGAAATTGCAGACATATGCTAGCGTCCATGTTATTGTGAGGAAAACGTTTGATGATACAGTTTTGAACAGTGAGAAAAATGTGCTTCTAGAGGTTTGTAAAGTCTTACCTCTTATATTCCTTTCTACTTATGTTCAAATTTCATTATTTTTTAGTTTTCAATTCGCAAAAGAAAAAAAAATTGTCTCTGCTGTTAAATTATTTGCTTGACATAAGCTATGACATTTATAGAGCCCACGTTCTTACAATACAAAAGCTAGAGAATTCATAGAACTCTCAATAAGAATAGGGTTTTGGAATGTGCTACTCTCTAATACTGAAGGGTAAATTTTGTCAAAAAATTCTTAAGAGTTTTGAGGGTTTTTTCCCTTGGTATAAAAAGACTATATTGGCTAGCCTCCTGATGACGCTGGTACTCAAAGTCATGACTGTAAAACAGGTTTTCACACCTTGGTGTATCAACTGTTAGGCCATAAGCAAACACATAGAGAAGATGGCTAAGCACTCCAAAGGGTCAAGTAATATAGTTTTTGCAAGGATAGATGCTTTAACAAATGAACATCCAAAACTATAACTAAGTGCCATTAAAACTTTTGCCGTCTCGTTTTTTCTTTATAGCATGTAAATTGTTTTCTAGCTTTATATTTGGCTAACAAATCAAAATAGGTTGCAAGAAGACTTTTATAAATGGTTTTCATATGATCTTCTGCAATTAGACCATTTACTGTTTTGTTTTTTGTCATTGAGTTGAATTATTTCAGTCTGTACAGCTTTTACGTTTTGAACATTTCTTTGTTTTAACCATTATTATTAATAAGAGCTTCAAAATACTTTAACACATATCACCACTCTGGCTACATTGAATATAAATAATAATAACAACAATGCCCTAATAAACCAACTAATACATATGAAAAACTAATCTCACATTTAAAACATAGGTCATGACAACTTAATAATCATCCATAAATCACCAAAATCACCTTAACATCTATATTATACTGTTAAACTCAGATTTCGAGCCTTCACTTTTCATCTACAAATCCTGAAGTGGTTCCTTAAATTTAATGATTTGGTCTCTGGAAGGTTAGTCTCAAAATTTGTTGAAGTTATGGTTGGCAGTGGAGTGGAATCTTTGATCTGGAGTAGCCATTGATATAGCTGCATGAGGCCCAGAGTTTAAGATTTATCACTAGAGTGTTCCTTGAAGATTTAGGGCTAATGTAAGGTTTTAAGAGGAAGGAAGTAAGTGGGCAATTGTCAAATTTATCTAATTCCATTTTGTAGAAATACTAGTTTACTTTCTTTCATGTGTTGGATTCAAGATTTTTAATTTTCTTACGATCTAGTTGTAGAAAAGAACAATTTGGATTTCATGCATTGTTTTCATTATACCAATGATTGTATGTTTTTATTATTGATTGATGTTTGTATGATAACAAAAAAGTGGTACTATTCATAATAAATGCTCTAAAGTTGTCAAGATATTAATAACTGTAATTTAATTTCGTTTGATATTTTATTTTATTTTATTACCTTCATCCAAAACCCTGTCTTCTCTTAAATAAATGTAGATTATTTCTGCAATTTTTGCTTGGCAAAGTTGTGTTCTTACTTCCTCTCTCTTTCTCTTTTCATCTACTTATTATTTTTTTTCTTGTTATTGATTAATTTGATTATGGCTAAGTTTCAATGTGCTACATATGCTTTTGAAATTGGGAGCTGATGCAATCAATCTTGTTGGCAGAGACCAACCTATTGATGTTTACTCCGGAATTGCTACAAGCCAATTAGCACTCTGTGCATCAATGTGCATTAGGGAATTACATCAAGTAGGCACCTAGTTTAAAATTTAGGTTACAGTTTTTTCATTCAATAAATGAAGATTATTATCCATACCACATTTGGGGGACACGAGGATGGACAAAGCTTGTAAATGTTGTTTGAAACATAAAACCAATAATGGGAAGCAAGTGGTGCTAAAAACATTTTTTAAAGCAACCTAGTGTACCTTGTAAATGTTGTTTGTCAAGTTCCAATTTTTAAATGGTGATGTTGAAACACAATTTCCCGAATAGTGGAGCTGACAACAATGCATTAGGATCAAAACAATTCATAGGTGCTAGATTTAACTCCATTAAGGGTAAAAATCTCCTTTGCAACCTAGTGTCTTCTTTTATTGAGTGGCCATTAACCTTGGAGAGAGAGAATGTAGCTTGCCTTTTAATTATGTGTTCAACCATGGACATGGATTTTGTTTGGTTCAAGGATTTTGGTGAAAATGAAAGGGTGATATATGATGTTGTGGTCTACTTATACTGTGGCAATTTTTGTTAGCCAGAGAAGAGAGACAAGGAATAGAATAGTTATATTGGAGAGTAACATTCAATTCCAAATTGAATCTATCAATCAAACTGACTTTGTTTTAGTTTTACGCAATTTAATTACCCTCATTTATCTAATCCATTATACTTTATTTTCAATGGTAAATGGCATGGAGGCAGTGAACCGCTCTTGAAGGTCCTCAACTTCAATGAGTAGGCCATTATACATTGTTCTTTTATTGATGATGCATTATGATTTTACTGTTGAATATCTTCCGTAAGTAGAACAAGCATAACTGTATAATTGATCAACACAACAGTCTAAATTTTACTCAATAAGGTGAATTTTATAAAAACTTGCGATGCCATCATGATTCATGAACCAGCTAAGGCCTTCCAAGAGAGGCCACAACTCTTCTATACTGGCTTTGTACATTGAGATGGTGAGTTAATTACTTACTAGACCCATAATAAAACTTAATTTTTAGTAATTGACTTCGCTGCCTAGTATTACATGCATGTGAAAAAGGAACACCACACAAATATATTTATATATCTTTATATTTACAAACAGAGGTAACAAGGGGATTACAAGGTAAGGCAACATAATTAAGTAATGGGGGCATCATTGGCTTTCACAAATCACCCTTTGACTTGTTTCCAAGTAACGGAGCATGGCATTGCCCCTATTTTGGGCCAATAGCTCAATGTTAGCCTTGGTTTTTGCTTTAGTCATATTGTCACCTATAGGAAGCAAGGAATGTTCCCTAAACTACATATCTTTGGCATACATGAACCTTTGTGCTTTCCAAGAGCTGTACCACCATATTGCTTTCTTATCAGTAGGTTATTTTCAGATGTTGTAGGCCTCTAACTTGCTGTTGGGTTATTTGAGATATTTTTCATTTTCATTAGATTAAACATGTCAATCCTTAAAAGTAACCCTGCAACAGGAAAAGCATTAAAAACTGCATTTTATTACACCAAGAGAGGGTGAATAGATTTTGCAACAAAAATCAGCTGATAAAGAATATTCATCTAAGCTAATTAAAAAAAAAAAAAACTAGTTGCGACTTCTAATGTCTAACAGTGAGTCATTAACTAATTACTTGAAAATTACTCAGAGTTCACGCCCTCTTCAACTAATGTCTAACAATGAATATCCTAAGAGTTCTAGCACTCTTCAACTTTCTTACAAATTGCTTCTTCCATTCCCTTTGCAGTCTCTTCTTCTATTAATTTCAATCCTGCCTCCTACTGACGCTTGTAAATACATAAGAAAATGTTAAGAATGATATTGGTCACTCAATGCATAAATCATACATAGATAATATGTATTAGTTTATACTTGTGGTCAATAATTAGCAGAAAATTAACTAATCTCCAAGGTTAAATAATCATTGGTATTAAATATAAATATATGATAAATCCACCTGATGCGTTCATGACAAAAACAACATAAGAATGTATGAGCAATGTGGGATTGAGAATTGACAGCCACCATCTAATATAACCCTTTGACCAAGTAGTCAACAACCACTAACCCCAACGCTGTAGGATACTTAATGGGAATGTGGCTCATCAGCAAATAGAGGAAGCTACTAATGACTTGTGGTTTTATCTAAAATTGTAAGTAATGAAGATAATTAGACATATTAACACTGCCATGAATAAACATCTAAATGTTTTCTATAATAAGGTTTTAATGTAGTTATACAAACAAAACACAAAACAAGGGGAAAACGGGGTCAGAGACTTTAAGTAATTTTTGTATATATCATAGCATAAAGCTGTGTCAGATATATTCAGGTACTCTTCATGCTTCGATGAAGATAATATTTTAGTTTTCAACAAGTAAACTTGCAAGCAGAACAACCAAGTCTTCCAGTGTGAAGTCTTGGCAAGTAACGCATTTTCACCTACATAAATAAAAATGGAAAGTTAAATGATTATGCATTTGTTTTATAAAATTCTAACTGTTAGATAGGTTCATAATGCAATCATTATGAAATAACCCTATATGATGGCATACATGATATGATATAGAGTACTACCTCATTGGAAAAACAGGAATAGAAATTATGATGAATTATCCTCTCTTGTTTGGCTAAGAAATATATAGAGAAAATTATCTTATAAAATGTCATTTGAAATTTGATTCACTAAAAACGTCACCATCTAACAATATTAATTAGTGTAAGTATTTGATCTTACATTACCTTTATTGTCCCACCTCATCTGCCACTAGTATTTGTAAAGAAGAATCTCAAAAAGAGCATGCACATCTGGTTGAAGAACATGTTCAACAATGTGGTTCTAAAAATATATACAAGAATTTTCAAACTTTCAAACCTAAAAGTAGTTAGGTAAAGATCTTGAATATAAAATACATGTGTATCAAGCTTCTAACAAACTACTCACATTATAGCAGGAATAATCTTGAAGAAGTCATTGACCCTAACAAACCTGATTCTTAGGTACATCAACAAGAACAAGATTATTAGTTTTCATCTTCAAATCAGCCTGTTTATGTTCTATGCCAACCTGAAAGATAATTTATTAAAAAAATATATTAAACAATGAGAACATTCTTAAAAACATGACTCAAATGGTCAGTACAAACTTTTCCATGTTGTCTGCTCATATTCATTAATTCCTACATGACATATCCCAAAAAAACAAGAAAATGTTCATACATGACATACAACCAAGGTAGGAATGAATTTTTAGTTCAAATTTATTCTCCATGCATGTTCATGGATTTGTTCAAAATTTATGCATATGAATCTTGAATTCACCAAATTTTTAACATAGAATAGCAGAATGACTATACTATTATAGTTCAAGCTAAAGATCCCTAAATAGATGAAGCAATAATTACTTCTAAAGTTCCAACTTTGATAATTTAAATGCAAGCAAAGTGACTAAAGTGTTTATGTGTGTGTGTGTGTATGCCAAAACAAGGTATCATCCTCACAAATTGAGAGGAAACACATAAAACTAGATAAATAATTAAAAGAGCAAACATATAATCAACTAGGAAAAAAAAACTGGAAGCATAAACAAAACAAAGACATCAACATGAATCCAGAAAATTATTAAATATAGATATAGATAATGAAAAATACATAGCTTTAGCTATATGCAAAAATAATGGGCACATGTATATGAGATGCATGTAAGATTGAAAGCTTATTGCAGGTAAATTTTAAGATTACACCAAAGCAAAAGTAGTAAGTACTATATCTTAAGTTTCACATATAACAACTAGCTCGTTTCAAAAACACCTAATGGAAGGAGATTATTAGGAATGAAGGAATAAAGAATGCTTAAGTAATAGTTAGAAAAATTAATAATACACAAAGAAATATATTTTGTAAAGTTGAATATAATAGAACTCACAATATATGGAATTGGCACATCAAGAAAATCAAGCATTGTCCAGGGCAAAACCTGAAGAAATAAAACATTAAAAATAGGGAAAATATGAAACTAAGAAATAAAATATACAGCAACAATGTTAGATGAGGGAAAAAATAAAGAAGAAATTAAGAAAAAGAATCAATGGCTGACAAATAGCAGAGAAATGAAGAAAAAATATATTAGTAGAAAGAGGGAGAAGAAGATACAAACCGAGATGGGAAGAGGGAGAAGGACAGCTGAAACCAGTAGGTATAGGATAGCTATCGAAGAATGATGGTTGTCGTCAAAGGCATAAGTGTCTTGGAGGTGCGGTGGTCAGTGAGGAAGATAGATGAAATCGCATTACTTCTTTACTACCCTTTACTTATTTTGAAAGTAGTTGCAAATTAATTGATGGGTGGTATTGCAAATGGGAAAGGGGAAAGGGCTAATCTGTAAACTAGAAAAGTTATTTAAAAGAAACTATATTTGCTTCTTAGCTAGGTCTTAACTCATCAAATAACACCTTGGTATCTCTTCTTTTTCCTCTTCATGATATTATGTATATGCTCCATGGCCAGAATGTGAATAACGGAGGGAAAGAAGCTCACCCATCAGTAAATGGCAATGTTGAAAAGGTGAAACTCGATAAGATAGACTATTCTCCAGCTAGAAGAAAGACTCCAATACACAACTGAGTGTAGGAAAAAATATACAAAATAGTGTTGCTGACGTTCAGCACATGAAAATTGTGAGCTTGTACTTTGGCTTATCTTGTGCTTGTCACACCTAGGGGGTTTTCAAATGAAGAGGAAAGTTAAAGCCTTTAAAAATTATTATTAAGTCCTTACTTTATATCTTAAGATTTTAGCTTGAGTGGTTCTTTGAATAAATGTAAGATAATGAGAGATAGTTGTTTCATTCAAATAACACTTTCCATGAGAATGGTATGTTTCAAAACAATTTCTGGTATTTAGATGAATGGCACATAAAAACAAAACTAAATAATGGGTCAAACTACATAAATAAGGAGGTATTCAACAGCTGATGATCTCGACTAGTAAATAGTTGCTCTACTAATGGTCAAGGGCTAAGTAGTAATAGGTTATGGTTGGAATAGGATAATTTTGATTATAGAACACTTCATCTTGTAATGAAACATTTATTCCACTTTCTAGTTTCTAACTCTTGAAGGATAACTCTGTTTTGAGGTGTTTCCATGAAACAAGTGAAAAAAAATTCTAAACCATCAATGATGCTAAATTTTAAACCGATGATGTGTATGAAAAAAAGTAAAACTCATTTAGTGTTACACAAAGTCCCTTCACAAGGCTAAAGATTGCATAGAGCATATCCTTCCTCCGTTCAAGATTTTTATGGCCTGAGTTTAATATGAAAGTTACCAATCAAGTATAAAGTAGAGAAAAAATTAATGATTTCATCAATACTATTAATCCAGTCATTATATGAAAATTTGTCTACTATGAATTATAGTGCACATGAATATACCAATAGTAACTAAGATTGCTCCCTCCGTCATCATCTTGCATCCCAAAACCCCCAACTGACTGGAAAAAAAATAAAAGAGGGAAAAAAGAGAGAAAAAGAACCAGGAGCGGGAGTTATGGATCTTGCTCAAGAAGCTAAACTTAATGCTCAACAAATATACCTAAATGATCATCAAATATCTCTATACCCAAATAAATAGCATAGATTGATTTCTTACTGCAACTACTTTAGAACCAAAAAGAGTCCTATAAAAAAAGTTGATAATGATTACAGATAACTAGGTTGTTTTAATACTTGTTTCAAGTTAAGCAAAAAGCTCCTAGTTATATATGCATGGAAAATTGCACTCTCACTTAGAAAAAGCTCCTGGTTGATGGAATACAAAGTAAAACAGACAAAGACAAAAACAAATGGTTGTGAAAGCGGACTATAGATCTATTCTACTCAACTGTGGTGCTTGCTCATTGAACAAACCAAACATGAAGCAGGCTTCAGGCCTATTCGCGGAGGTTTAATTTCAAACTACTATTTTCACTCAATTGTCTGGAAACTTAGACCAATTTCGAACCACTATTTTAAGAGGATTTGAGAAGAGTAAGGAAGGCATCGCTTTATGGCAATTTGCAGTGTTTGCAATTATTTAGTCTTTGTGGTTGAGGAGAAATGCCTGAAATTTTAAGGTTAAGTCTATGCCACTGCCCCTTTATATGGGACAAAGTTGTCTTCTCAGTTTCCTTATGATGTACAGCTAATAAAATTCTTAAAGGTGTCTCTTTGTCTGATATGTAGTAGGATTGAAGGACTTTGCTTTCTTGATGAGTTGTTCTGTTCATTTACTATTAGTCCTATCCGGTTTCCCTTGAGAAGATTTGTCCTATTCCATATTACTTATCTTCCATTCTAATAAAATTTGAAAAATTTGGGCAAACATTTACTATAGGATGGTAAAAACTATAAAGACACTGAAATCTGTATCACTCCAAAATTAACCTAGGAAAGAATTAAAGATAAATGGCATTCAAATTTAAAGGGAAACATGAAAAAAAAAACTCATAATCTCAAAGGCACGTGTCATAAATAGTTATTTTTTCCAACTAACTTGCAAGTAGAATGTGTTGAAGTCATTATACCCATCCCTACATCAAATAATATTCTAAGTTCACCCTTTTCATTAAACTAGTTATATGCTAATTACTACAAATATCTATCTGCCACATACTTCTTATAGTGAGGAGCATCCCTATCCAAACGAACAAGAGTACCAGCCAAAATAGAAACGTGGAAATAAAATTCAAACTTATGTATATAATTTATTGGAAGAAAAAGAAAATGAAAACAATATTAGAAGTCATTGTCCTTGCACAACAAATGAGCAAGCGGTAAATAAGACACATATGACTTAACTAGGAAAATGCAACGAATTAATATAGCATGTACAAAAGAACCACTAACAAAATTTTGTAATAATCTTGCCAAATACACAAGAAATTGGAGCATAATTACTCTTGCTTCATCTACATAATTAATAACAAAATATGTTTATAAATTGAAAACTAGGAACCCCTCTTGCTACCATACTTAACTTGAGAAGCAATCCACTAAATGATTGCAACAAGGAATAACCCAGGGCCTATAAAGCTATTCCACTTGGAAAATCAACTCTATGCTCTAAACTCAAATAGTGTAGATGAACATGTAGTGTACATCTATATCAGCTCCTCCATTAGCCCTTACTATGTCATTAGATATGCAATTTGTTCCTTTCAAGAAATAAGAAGCATATGGTATGAACAGTCAATGTCATGCAAACTATGAATAAGCTCAGAACCATCCAATGCGTACTCTATTTTAAGCCATACTTCCCTCTCTAATACTATAATTAACTCCAACATTGTTAATCATTACAAATAAAGAGAATATCAAGCTCCAAAACACACAATACAAAGAACAATGAATGAATAAACAAGGAGCATATGGCAAGCTTCCTTAAAACCCTTTTCCTAAACAACATCAACTAAACATAGCCAAATCACTAAAAAGCACAGTTGAATTTTCTTAGCACAATAGATTTGAGAAGAAGGATGACTAATTTTATGTTGTCTCATAATAGCTGGCTGAAGAGCAAAAGATCAATGAACAACATCTCAAATAGGAATCACCATACTACACAACATTAGTGATGATAAAATACTTGCAAGATTGTTTACTGCAATGAACACTAATGAACAGAATAATCTCATCCATTTTTATATCTTCCTAAGATCATCACTACCCACCTTTACTACCTCAAACTTTTAATTCACCAATCTTATACAGAAATATATTCTCTTTTCTACAAAACACCATACTCATGAGCTAGACAAGACAATGAATAAAAACAATGGCAAACTAAGAAAAAAAGGATGGGACATGATTCAACAACCCTCACAAACAAGGAAAATTTGAATTTGAATTCATATAGTATCCAATCGAACATATCTGATCTAGGCTGAATTATTTCTGGTTAACATCATGATAAACCAAAAAAAATTAAAAAAACACAAAAATAAATAAAAATAAAAATACCAGCATCATCCCACAAATGAATCATACTAGCTCCAAATCTAACATCAACAAATTTTAACCATGAATAGTGTGTTAGTTGATCATCCTCTTGCTTTGTATATGATATAGTATGATTTATCTTTGCAGGTACTTTGGTTCCAAAACTTAGTTCCAGAACAATACAACAGGCTGTTGGAGTTATGGGTTGCATTATTATGCCTCACAATGTATTCTTGCACTCTACTCTTGTTCAATCGAGACCGATTGACCATAGCAAGAAAGGACGAGTTCAAGAAGCTCTTAATTATTATTCTATAGAGTCCACTGCTGCCTTTATAGTCTCATTTGTCATTAATATATGTGTCACAACTGTGTTTACCAAGGGATTCTATGGTATTGAACGAGCAAATAGCATTGGTCTTGCAAATGCAAGGCAGTATCTTCAAGAGAGGTTTGGGGGTGGAGTTTTCCCAATCTTATATATATGGGGTACTGGGTTATTGGCAGCTGGCAAAGTAGCACCCGTACTGGCACTTATGCTAGACAATTTATCATGGAGTGTTTTCCAAGTTTAAGGTTGAAAAAATGGGTGAGGGCATTAGTTTTGCAATCATTCCAACCATGATAGTTGCACTGATCTTTGATACCTCAGAGGACTCATTAGATGTTCTGAATGAATGGCTTAATGTTCTCCAGTCGGTTCAAATCCCCTTTGCACTTATTCCCTTGCTTTGTTTGGTGTCAAAGGAGCAGATAATGGGTACTTTCAGGATCGGCCCTGTCCTTAAGGTATATTGTTTCTTTATCTGCATTTTGGTTGTACTTGTCATTTATTAGTTTATATATTTGGTAGAGGACTTTGAAATTCCAAATAATTCACTTTGTAGGAGGTTTCTATCTGTATATGCCTATATGGGTCATCAATTAACTCAACCTAATTCAATACTGAAGGAAATAATTCAAAACTAGCCCAATGTATACCTTAATTGTCATGTAACCTAGACATGATATAATTTAGAACTAACTCAATGTGTACCTGATCTGTTTGGAATTAAGAATTAGATTTAATAAATTTGAATTGTTGGTATGGTTTTAATGTCTTGTTTTGAGGATTGAAAGGAGGCAGAGGTGTATCCATTGAACCAGTTTGGTTACTTTTTCCCTTTTTGTGACCGCTAGCAGATTTTGTAATGTTTATCTTGTAAACAACTATCCCCAAGAATCCATTTTTATATCTTCCTAATATCATCACTAACCACCTTTACTACCTCAAACTTTTAACTCACAAATCTTATACAGAAATATATTCTCTTTTCTACAAAACACCATACTCATGTGCTATACAAGACAATGAATAAAAACAGTGGCAAACCAAGAAAAAAGGATGGGACATGATTCAGCGACCCACACAAACAAGAAAATTTTGAATTTGAATTCATATAATATCCAATTGGACATATATGATCTAGGCTGAATTATTTATGGTTGACATCATGATAAACGAAAAAATTGAATAAAAAAACAAAAAATAAAAATAAAAATAGTAGCATCATCACACAAATGAATCATACCAGCTCCAAATCTAACATTGAAAAAGTTTACCCATGATATAGTGTGTTAGTG
>JASKGM010020800.1:0-30058 GCA_034509205.1 Ceratonia siliqua | reverse complement strand
CAATATCTGAGAAAAAGAAGATATGCCTTCCAACGGGTAGAAGAAGAAAACACAGTTAAATAGAAGAGCTGAAGGATGGTTGAAGTATTGAAGAACCAAGAGTAAAACTGGTACAGTGAAGCTCTCTTCCCTTTCATTATGCTTCATCTCTAAATCTTCTGAGAGTGAGCTGCTGGAATCAAAATGTTCTTCTTTCATTTGGTTTTTCTTTCATTATTCAGAGAGCTATTTTTCTTAGAAAAATCAGAGTGTGCCTATCTGGATGTATTTGCTCTTCCTATAGAGTATCAGATTATCTCCATTTTCTTTGTAAAGTTGTATTTTGTGGTTTGGGGTATAACCACTATTAACGTTGTTGGTGAGTGTTTAGGAAAATCAACTTGTTTGTAGTTTGTGGTATAACTATTGGATACATTGTTGGTGAGCGTTTTGTAAAACTAACTTGTTTGTGGTGAGCAAGAAAAACCACCTGTTGCTAGTGATCCGGGAGAACTAAGTTGTAATCTAATTTAAGATTAGTGGAAAAATTCCTTGGGAGACAAGGGGACTAGATGTAGATTCACACAATATGGATTGAACCAGTATAAATCTCTTGTGTTATTTTTCCTACATTTTCTCTATGATTGGTTATCTTTTCAAACTTAGTTAAAACTGAAAAACTTCCAGTAGGTCACTAAAATAGTTTTCAGGTAACTAAAATAAGTTTTAGGTACCTAAGTCTTGAAAATATTTTCAAGCAACTAAAACCTTCAGCTGACTAAAACTATTTTATATATTCTTTTAAAACCTCTATGCTTCATTTACATATCAAGCTTGAGATTGTCCAACTAATGTTTGCTTGTACTAAATTTTTTAAAATATCAATTCACCCCCTCTTGATATTTTCCTAACTTTCACTAATCTTGTATAGATGAAGGAGGATTTTGATCTCAAATTGTTGATGACTTATGACAAGGAGAAAATTGAATCAAAGAGAAGCATATGATATCTTGACACTGGTGCGAGTAATCATATGAGTGGATATAGAAGTATGTTCGTCAGGTTGGAGCAAACTGAAGGAAATGTGACCTTTGGTGATAAATTCAAGATACCTATTCAAGGAAAAGGTAGAATCCTAATCCTCCTTTAAGATGGAAGCCACCAATTTATTTCTAATGTTTATTTATTATGTGCCGAATTTGAAAAATAACATTTTGAGCTTGGGGCAATTACTTCAAGAAATTTATGAATGCTACCATCTCCATCTTCATATCAAGACTTGATTCTTTTTCCTTTTTCAAAGATAAAGATGAGCAATCAAGTGAAGTTCAAGACCACCTTCAATGCCGCCATCTCCATCTTCTTATCAAGACTTGTCTTCAAGCTCAAGTGAAAGAAATCTGCGCATGAGAGGCCTTCAAGAAATTTATGAGGTTTAAATGAACTCACTCTCTTTTTCCTCTTTGTTGGTTGTGAACCCATAATTTATGAAGATGTGGTGCAAAGCAAGAATTGGCTAGAAGCCATGAATGAAGAACAATACTTGGGAACTAGCCACTCTTCCTAAAGGGCAAAAGGAAATCGGAGTCAAATGGGTATACAAGACAAAAAACAATGCTAGAGGCGAAGTGGATAGATATAGAGCAAAATTAATGGCAAAGGGTTATAGTAAAAGGATAGAGGTTCAAGTGCAATACACAAGGTCACAAGACTAGTTGTCGACATCCTCACCAAGCCGCTCAAGCAAGGAGATTTTGAAAGATTGAGAAGTTTGTTTGGAGTCAGAAAATTCAAGTTTAAGGGGGGATGTTAGAAAGTCTTGAATTTGTTAGGTCATTATATTGTGGTATGTTTTGGGATTATTTTCTTAATCCAATTATCTAGAATGTGTCTTAAAGATGTAAAGAAGGTTTAAAAGTGTCTTAATAATGAAGGTAGATTGTAGGAAGTAGTTTCGAATTGCATTAAATTGGAGAAACTAGAAGCTTCCCATGAGTCTTATGAATAGGGATGAGTCCATTTCGTTGTTGTATCAAGCTAAGAAGTAAGAATCAATAAAAATTCCCTTCTCCATAATTCCTCTTCATCAATCCTTCTCTATGATAGATCTAAGCCTAAATTTTACTCATGGTCATGGATTTAGACTACTATACAAATTCCAACATTTAATGATTGGCCAAGGTAAGTTTGGTTTAGACTTGAAGTATAAGATAGATCTCCAATTCGAGCTGTTGCTTGTTACTCTTTTCTTCAACATCCATTTTATATAAAATAAAATTCAAAATACAATCATGTCTAATTAATAGAGAACCTCCTTAATTATGTAGCAGAAGAGAAATGTTATTAATTAGTCCATAATAATACCATCAATTAGAGGCTGGAACAAGTGCAGATGTTCATAAACAAAGGAAGCTAATATCCCTTGAATAGTTGTTAGTGTCGTGTTTGGCTTCATAGCAGCAGGTGTTTTACAGGACCATAAATTATCATATAGCTCTCATCCTCCTGTATTTGTTGTTGGTGATTGTGGATCCAATTGTTTCCTTTGTGTGTGAAAAGAGAATGTAAAAGAACACTTGTAAGTTGATTCGCATATAATAAATAATAATACAGATCTAGAAACAAGTTTTTCCTTGCTTTCATGATTGGTTTCTTTGCAGAGAATGTAAATAGGCTTGTAGCAAAACAATTTAAATCATACCTACTAGGCTACTACACCTTCTTTACGTGATAGAGTCTTTTATTGTATATGCTATTCTGTCCTTTCTGCTATATGTAGTCATCTGCAACCTACCTAAACTCAAGAAGAAGCATATCAATAACACATGCAAGCTCAATGGCGATTGAATATGAATCCCTGCATCTTCTTGTATTATTAGCCTTCTCAAGCTGCTGTTTCTCATCCATTTACACTGCTGTTGCATCCACCAATTCCCTTGCTAGCGAACCAACTTCCTCAGCTGCTAAACCTCAGAGAATGGTCTTTAAGCTCAGTCACCATAACTTTGTTCTTCATCAATACTATAACCAAAATTTAAAAGCCTCTCTTGCACGTTTAGCCTACCTAGTGGCAAAGGCTAGAGGCACTGTTCACTATTCAACAAATGACATCCGAGCTGGGGTTAAAGCTGAGTCATTTGGATTACAGTTTATGGTCACGTTCTCCATTGGTAACCCACCAATCCCTCAGCTCCTAACCATGGACACAGGCAGCAATCTATTCTGGGTTCAGTGCCTTCCTTGCATTAAGTGCTTCCAACAGACAAGCCCACTATTTGATCCTTCCAATTCTTCCACATTCATGAATATATCCTGCAGATCTTCTTCTTGCTCTATTCTGAGTCAAGACAAATGCGATGCCTCTAACAACTGCAAGTTCTCCCACAAGTACCTTGATGGCACTAACGTGGCAGGACTACTTGGCACTGAAGCCCTCACTTTTGTGACCTCTGGTGAAGGCAGGATCACTATCCCAGAGATGCTTTTTGGCTGTGCTCGTGACAATGATGCTTTTCATGGTGAGCCTAGTGGCATTATAGGCCTTGGCCCTTCAAACATATCTTTGGTGACCCAACTAGGTTCTAAGTTTTCCTATTGCCTTGGAAGTATAATGGACCCAAAATATACCCATAACTTGCTAATTTTAGGTGAAGGGGCTGATTTAGAGGGTGATTCAACCCCACTTGAAGTTTTCAACGACCTTTACCACCTAACTTTGGAGGGTATAAGTGTGGGAGAGAAACGGCTAGAGATTAATCCTAATACATTCAAAAGGACACCAGAAGGAAAGGGTGGAGTTGTGATTGATTCAGGGGCAACCATAACTTTTCTGGTGCAGGGAGGATATGAGGCAATTAATTCTGAAGTGAAGAGCTTGTTAGAGGGCAAGCTAATTGAACGTGTAGATGATCCTTATAATCCTAATCTGTGTTACAAAGGGATTATCAATAGAGACCTAGAAGGGTTTCCTGTGGTTACATTTCACTTTGCTGGAGGGGCTGAACTAGCTTTAGACATAAATAGCTTGTTCCAAGAGAATGGTGAGGAGGAGTTTTGCCTCGCCTTGCAAGAGTCTGAAGAAATGAACATCATCGGAGTAATGGCTCAGCAGAATTACAACGTGGGATTTGACATTTCTGGAAAGAATGTTTTCTTCCAAAGGATAGACTGTCAGCTTCTTGATTAAGATATATAGTATGTGTTAGATTAAGTAGGGGTTCAAATGTATTATTTGTACATGTAAATCGCATAGAAAGGGAACAAAAGGTTTGCAAATTCCATGGTGAGACAAACTTGTTATTTATATCATTAGAAAATTTTACGTGTTTTAAAATAATATTTTTGTATTTTTTTTTTGGTGTTATTTTAGAACATTGTTGTCATAAAGGAGTTCGAATATCGTAAGTACCGTACCTTTTGATAAAAGTGTTCAAATACCATACCTCTGAAAATATCAAAACATAATTAACTTATCTTTTTTATTGTCACTTTTATTAAACTGCCTGTACTGACATAAGTTTGTGAAATAGCAGTGCGATTTATGTAGTTAAAAAAGCACAATTAGGAGCTTGTCTGTTGGGGTTTTTTTGCAAATGAAGCTTTTAAAAAACACTTCTGAGTTTAAGATGCGTTTCCATGGACTTTTGAAAAAAAATGTTTTTTCTAAATAAAAAAAAAGCATGTTTGGGTGCCTGCTTATCAGAGAGAGAGAATTTTTTCTTTTTTTTGATACCCTGGTCAAATTTCATTCCAATTCCTCGTTACACTCCCTTCTTCGATTGCCCCATTCACCCAACCATTCAGATTCCACGAATACTCTGTCTCCCATCTTCTCCCTTCACCACCTGTCTGTATCATTCCAATATAATCTATGCATACTCCCAAATTTCGAGCATACCCAAACACCCATTCACCCATATCTCCTCTGAGAAATCTCTTGACGTCGACTTTCAGATGACAAGAAAGAATCCGCTTCTGCTATCATTGTGTTTTTAACGTAGGATAAGATATAGTGACATGGGTTGGGATTACGTTGAAAACTATCATCAAAAAGTGCCTTGTTACCGCATTACCAAAGGGGCTACACAGTAGTTCCCCAAATCCGAGCCCACTGCACGCCATTGCCAAAGGAGCCACATAGTAGTTCCCCATCTTCTAAAATGTTTAATTAAAACTAACCAAAAAATTTATATTAGAAATTTATATTTAATTTAAACTAAAAATTAATTTTCAAAATATGTAATAAGTGTTTTTTTTATCTAAACACTACAGAAAAAATGTTTTTGCATTCATTATAAGTAATTTTACCAATACAAAATTAATTCTATATTTATGCACCCAAATGAATTTTACCATTAAAAATATTTTTATATTACTATATCTAAACACAAAATTGTTGATTTTTCAAGTAAAAGTACTTTTGCCTGATGCACATGCTTAAAAGTACATACTTTAAATCACAAGTTCATCCAAATGAGCCCTTAATCATCTATAACTATACCTAGTTATAAGGACAGATCCAAAAATCATCTAAAGGAGGGTTTAACTGTACGAAAAAAAGAGTTAGACAAATTTAGTAGTACTTTGGAAGAAAAAAGATAGGACAACCAAAAATAAAGAGAAGCCTAGCAACACGAAAAGTTAAGAAATACATTAGTAATACAAATTTTTCTTACTTCGTAGTCTCTTACATGACTCTCAGAAAAGTTAAGAAACGTGGTTTACAGCCTTGTTGTAGGAGGGGTCAGCATGAGCTACTCTTTACAAAATGGGCTAAGCCTGACCCCATTTGTAAATCAAGCACAACTGAAACTTAAAATCTCATTGTGTTAAAACATGGTTAATCAATAGGTAAAGGAGTACAGAAATCAGAAATTTAATACTACTTTCATCGAGGAGAGAATTTAGATAAAAAAAAAAAAAAAGTTGATTAACTGCAATTACAATTTCGATTCTTCGAACATATATATTTATATAGCGCACATGTGTGTGTTGTACTTAATAAAATAGCCCAATGGAATAATTCTCTTTTCTAGTACTGCTTATAACATTTCAGCCTTTTAAAATGCTTTTTATACTTCTATGATATATCATCTTAAAGGAGTTAAATCTATCTCTAATTCATTGCATATATAACCCAGATTATCATGGTAGAAACTTACTTATATATGTCAATTAGTCTCAAGAAATCCTGTTGAATTGTAATTTGTAGTTCACAAACACATACTATATATGGGAGATGGGAGGTATTAACCTCCTCACTTTTAATTAGAGAAAATTATTGTTTTAGTCTGTTAAGAAATGTTGCGCGAATTCGACGATGAGCGACCTCCCAAAGAAGAGAAAGAAAAGAAGCAGAGAAACTTCGAATTTCGGTTATCCCTCTCCAAATCAAAGTTTACATATTTAAAAGAATAAAAATAAGTCTCAACCACTCAAATAAGGACACCTATCAACTAAAATAGAAATTACAACTCAGTTAAAGCTATATAAGATCCATGCACTCTCCATGAACTCAACATTGGTACTCACGAAGCCAAGTTAGAGGTTTACGCACCCTTTGTTCCATTTTTGTGCTTGTTAATGTATCATTACCCCCTCGTCAACAAAGACCTTGTCCTCAGGGTCGAAATGCGGATACAAAGCTCTAAAGTTATCCAAAGGAACCCATGAAGAATCCTCAAGCAATAACCCATCCCATTGCACAAGTAACTGTGTTTGAAAGTGTGAACCAGCCCAAACACGACGTGAATGGAGAGTGGCCAGTGGAGTCACCAAAGGATGATTATCTATAATGGTAGATGGCAAGGAAGTAGGGTGTAAATTAGAGTCTTGCCAATAAGCTTTAGTACAGACACATGAAAGACAAAACGAATTTTCACCCCCTCCGGCAACTGAACGCAATAAGCAATCGATCCTACCTGATCTGCAATTGGAAAAGAGCCATAGAAGTGTTTGTTCAACTTAGTGTAAGGTTGTTGGGACAAGGTGGTTTGCCGATAGGGATGAAGTTTCATGAGAACTAAATCGCCAATTTGGAAATGGCGTTCACGACCGAGTGCCTTTGCATATTGCTTCATCCGATGTTGGGACTAGCACAAATGCTCTTTGAGTTCTCTCAGTAGTTGAGTTTGAGACTAAAGTTTAGCTTCAACCGCTTCCATGGTTAGATTAGGTGCAGAATAAGGTAGTAGAGATGGCGGTTCTCGACCATAAACAATGTGCAATGGTGTTGTCTTAATAGCCGAATGAAATGAGGTGTTGTATGATAATTCAACCTAAGTAAGATAGTGAACCCATTTATGAGGGTGATCAAAAGTGAAGGCCCACAGGTACTGCTCCAAACTTTTGTTAGTAACCTCTGTTTGTCCTTTAGATTGGGGATGGTAAGCACTACTAAATGATAGTTTCGTTCCACTGAGAGTCAACAACTCCTTCCAAAACTAACTAAGAAAGATGGGATCGCGATCACTCACAATGCTAAGAGGAAAACCATGCAAATTGGTAATATGTTGGACAAAAACAAAGGCTACTATAGTAGGAGTAAATCCAGGCAAAGCAACAAAATGCGCTTATTTTGAAAGGCAATCAACTACCACCATTATGGCTGTGAAACCCTGAGACAAAGGTAAACCAATAATAAAATCCATAGATATCGCTTCCCAAATTTTTACTGGAGTAGGAACAAGTTGTAAAGGACTTGCCATTGGCATAGTTTCATACTTGTATATTGGCAAATAGGACAAGTTTGTACAAACTGTTTAATATCTACACGCATCCAAGGCCATTTGAATTGAGAATGCACACGAGCAGTTGTTCAAAGAATTCCATTATGGCCACCCATTGGAGCTTCGTATAATTCTCTAATGATATCCACTTTAAATTGAGAATCAAAGCTAACTACCACATGTCCATTATGCCAAATAAGTCCCTGGTGAACTCAAGGCTCAGAGTAGTCAGGTCCATAGTGCTCAATAGCTTGTTTCAGCTGAACTAAATCTAGTAATTGAATTGTCTCTTTCTTTAATCGCTCCATAAGTGAACTAGTTTGATGGGATAGAGTCAATAACGTACCCAAAGTATCAGCTGGATCCTCTACTTTTCGTGATAAAGCATCTACGACCTTGTTACTTATGCCTAGGTTGTAAAGAATTTCAAAATTGAAACTCAAGATTTTGACCAAGAAACATTGCTGTTCATGTGTTTGCACTATTTGGGTCATTAATTCCCTGATGTTTTTATGATCAATTTTTATGAAAAAATTGTGTCCAAGTAGATAATGTCTTCTTAGCCATAGCCTCTGTTATAGTGTACAACTCTTTAATGTAAATGGGTGCCCATTGCATGCATAAGTTTAACTTCTTGCTACAATATGCAATTGGATGATCGGACTAAATCAATACTGCACCCTCTCCAACCCCTGAAGAATCCACTTCAATAGTGAACGGTTGCTCAAAATTTGGAAGTGAAAGCACTAGAGCTTGCACCATAAGTAACTTCAACTGTTGAAAAGCATCTTCAGCTTCTTCATTGAAAAGCGTCCTTTTGTAATAACGATGTTAATGGGTATGCAATTATAGCATAATTACGCACAAATCTTCTGTAATACCCAATTAAACCAAGAAAGCTACGCAATTGGGCAACATTAATAGGAGACTACTATTGAAGAATTGCGTGAACTTTAGAAGGTTCTGGTTTAAACCCTCATATTGAAACAATATGACTCAAGTATTCAATTTTGTCCTAAGCAAATTGGCACTTGCTCTTTTTAACAAACCACTGATATTCTTTAAGGCAACCCAACACCAATTTCAAATTATGAACATGATCAAGCAGACTACTACTATACAATGTCATCGAAAAAAAGATAACAAATTTATGCATAAATGGTTTTAACAAACTATTCATAACTGCCTTAAATGTGGAAAGAGTGTTTGTTAATATGAAAGGCATTACAACAAATTTGTAATGGTCCCTCATGAGTACGAATTGTCATCTTATGAAAATCTGCAGAATCCATCCTAATTTGATGATATCCAACACGCAAATCGATCTTAGAAAATATTAAGGCTCCACATAATTCATCAAATAGCTCATCTATCGTTGGAATTAGAAATTTATCAGGGATGGTAATGCGATTCAAGGCTCGATAATCCACACAGAAACGCCATCTTCCGTCCTTCTTTTTAACAAGTAATACAAGAGAAGAATAAAGACTTCTACTTGGTCGAATTATGCCTATTTGTAACATTTTGTTAACCATCGTTTCTATCTCTGATTTCTGGAAGTAAGGATATCTATAGGGTCTAACACTCATGGGTTCTACTCCTGGAGTAATATGAATTTAATGATCATACATTCTAGTAGGTTGTAAAGTCATGGGTATGTCAACAAATGTCTGATTTTCCTTGAGTACTTGTTTGATTGTTTATTACTAACTCCTCGTTGCTCATCAGGTGATATAGTGGCCGTTTATTGATAACAACAATTGATGTTATCTTGTCTACACATCCTTCTTAATTGAGTACACTGTATGGCCGTAGGATTCATTGGGTTATTCCCTTTTAGTTCCACCCAATGTCCTTCCCACTGAAATGCCATAGTTAAAGCTTTATAGTCCATCATCACTGGTCCTAACAATTTTAGCCACTGTACTACAAAATAATGTCAGCCCCTTTAATTGGTAAAACATACACATCAACTGTGAATTTATATTGCTAAATAGTGATAGGGAGTTGAGGACAATATCCAGTACAAGCTATTGATTAACCATTACCAACTAAAACTGAAAAATGCTTTGAAGGTAAAACGGGAATCCTCAAATGGTGAGCCAATCTCTCTTGAATAAAACTATGAGTGGACCCCCTATCTACTAACACCTAAGCTTTATACCCTAAAACAATTCCAGTAAATCTCAATGTACACGATAATGGTTTCCATTCATGGCAATCAAACTAAGTTCAGGCTGGCAATCATCGTTTATTATAGCATTTTCTTTTATTTCATCCAATTCAACATTAAAACATAGAGCTTAGCCTTACAACGATGGCCCCTACTAAATTTATCATCACAATTAAAGCATAAGCTCTTCTCCCTACGCTCTAACATTTCTGTCACTGTGAGCTTCTTAATAGGTATGTTAGAGTTTTTCACATTTAACAGAGCATTATTGGAATTACTTTTGGAGAAGATAACAAAGGTATATTACCTAGACTCTTCATGCTTACATGAACAAGATTATGTTAGGTAAAACAACTTCTGGAGCCATTATTGTTCAATTTGTCTTCCATTAATTTGGCTAAATTCACTACTTGGATAAGTGTTTTTGGTTGCAGGGCTCGCACTTCCCTCCTGATGTTGCTTTTAACCTAAATTCAAAGCAGCTTTGCAAGAAAGAGGCCAGTACCTCAGTAGTCAAATTCACCAAACCTTTGAATCTTGATTGATATTCTACTACACTAGATGTTTGCATGAGTTTGACCAATTCCCCTTATACATCTCAATACTCAGATGAACCAAACCCTCACCATTAAAGCATAAAGAAATTCTTACCACGACGATATGAGTGAATTGCAATGCATCCATTGAAACCAATGTAGAGCATCTCTATCCATATGAAAATGATGAAATTACTAGCCTCTGAGAATCTGGTATATGGTGGAAATCAAAGAATTACTCAGAATATCCACCCATGTAGATATTTGTCGTTAAAGCAAGGTACATCTAGCTTTAGAGACAACAATGGTTGTGCAGTGATCACTCCTTTAGCCGCAGCATGTTTGGATTTCATTTTTGGCGAAGAAGACACACCATATGTCAACTTAAGGCTGATCTCCTTCAAAATACCACTGAAAGAAGACAGTTATTCATCATGCAGAGATATACGCTTTAGACAGTCTTCCAACGCTTGATCACATAGGCTCTAGATTGATCCGCCATACTCTCAATGAAAGCACCAAAATGTTAAGAAATGTTGCCCAAATTCAAGGATGATCGACTCTCGAAGAAGAGAGAAAAAAAGCAGAGAAATTTTGAATTTCGATTATCCATCTCTGCCTTAGAGTTTACATATTTAACATAAATGAAAATAAGTCTCAACCACTAATATAATGACACCTGTCAACTAAAATAGAAAGTACAATTCAATTAAAGCTATATAAGATCCATGCATTCTCTATGAACTCAATAATGGTACTCGCGAAGCCAAGTTGGAAGTTTTTGCACCCTATGTTTTGTTTTTGTGCTTGCTAACGTATCATAGTCCTTCACTTTTAAGAGCATGCTAAGTTTAATCCCTTGGTGTAAAGTTTTCTAAAAAAGCTCTCACCTTTCAATTTCACATCATTTAAATCATTCCATCACGATTCTGTTTAGCACACTAACGAAAGTGCTTGTGTCCTTGACATGGCAACTTGAAATGCCAAATCAAACCCAAATAACCCATTTCATCCTTAATTTTTGTGTGTGTTCTCAGTTTAGTTCCTGACATTTTTGAATGTTCTCAATTTGGTCCTTGACTTTTGCACAGGTTCTTAGTTTTGTCCTTGAATTTTGTGCACATTCTCAGTTTAGTTATTAACTTTTGTGCATATTCTCAGTTTAGTCCTTGAGTACTATCACTATCAATTTTGAGCCCGGCCTGACAGGCCGGCCCGTTTTTATAGGGTTCGAATAGAGATAAGACCTTGACTTACAATGCTCGAATTTAAGCAGGCGTATTCGGACTTGGCCCTCCAGCCCAAATTTTTCATTTTTAGTCATTTATATTGCCCCAAATAACATATGAATGTGCTACAATATTAGAAAGATCATAGATATATATTCCCATGTCTTTCAATGATGGCTTGTGACATTTTAAGCACTCTAATTACCACAGTAGCCTTTGAATCTACTTTTAGTATTGGTTCTCGTATTCTCAACAAGTATAGAAGTTGTCTTCTTCCTCAAAATATTGAGGTTCTTATTTTTACTCACAATTGGTTGTTAGATTTTCCTTCTAATGGTAATATTTATTGATTTATTTTGATGTCTTTTTGTTTTATTTATTTCTTTTAAATTCTTATATTTTATTAATAATTGTTTTCTTTTTGGATGATAGATTAAGATCATGATAATCTAAAAGCTAGACCAAATGAGTGCAACATTTAAAATATATTCAAATATCATTGTTGAAGATAATACTTAATAGATGTTTTAATTTATAATCTTGAGTTAGGATAATTTTATAATTTTTTTTTAGTTTGTACTTGTTGTTTACTATGAATAATTTTTTATTAACTTTTGTGGTTAATTTTTGCGTATTTTATCATTTTTTGTTATTTTTCTTAGTTAAGCATTTTTAGGCCTAATTAGGCCCTAAAGTCCTATGGGGTCAGCTTAGGACCTTCAAGTATATGCCGGATCAAAAAAGGCCTACTCGAACCTGACCTATTTTTCTTGATGCCCGAAAAGGTCAGGGTAGGACTGGACCGGGCCAGCTCGAATTGATAATGCTACTAAGTACAAGACTTATATATGTTTGTTTATCCTATGAAAATGGCTTCACTGGTTTGTTTGCTTCAAGAAGAAAATCTAATCATCTAACAAACATAGTATGTTATGAGTTCATGATAATAATAAAATAATAAATAATTACAATAATAATAGACAATGTAAAATAGTGAATCATATTTATAAAAAAACAATCTTTATTAACATAATAAGTTTGCACTGCAAGTAAGTGTAACACTTTCGGATAACACAAAAAATATCAAAATAATCTAACGACTATAGCATAAGCTTCTTAAACAAAAAATAGCAGATATCACATTATTAACAACTTTGACACACATAATAGTACTAGACATCCTAATCTTAATCATATTCAGCACTTCTAAAATTAAAATTAAAATTTTTTTATTAGATAAAATTTTGATCTCTTTTTCTTTTATTCTTCATATTTTTAAATTACTTATTAACTTTTAAATTTTTATTAAAATTATTTAATTCCAACAAAAAACATGATGACCATCAATATCTAATTCAGTTAATAAAAACTTAATTTTGATATTTAAAATTTAAATATAGTTACATTTATTAATTTAAGTATACTTTGTGAAAAAAATATAAATAATATTATACAATCTATTATAGAATTTAGTATAAAAATAATAATTAATTTTGAAAATTTTCTTTGTTAAAATATTTTTAATAATTTAAAAATATAATAATTTTTATTTAAATTTTTATTAATATTATCAATTAATATTAATAAATTTACTTCTCAACTCAGTTTTAATTTATTATTAAAATTTAAAAGTTTTATTATTTTTAATTGCCTACTAATTTTTAATAATTTTTTTATAAATTTCAATAAATTAGCATAACAAACATGAATAAATAATTTTAGATTTGGATCCCATTCTTTTCCATAAGAAAAAGAATTCTCATAATCTAAGTCGTCCTCATATATCTTGCCACGTCAACTTTAACATTAAAATTAAAAATAAAAAAAGTATTTCTTCCTTCCTCCTCTCTTCCCTCCCTTTTCGTTTCCTGTCATCTGGGTTGCTAGGTAAGGAGAGAAACTGAAGCTCCCCCTTCCCTCCATTGTTCTTCTGTCTTTCTTCATAGACGCCGCTAGACAATTCTCAGCTTTGCCCCGAAGCTACAACTTTGCCACATCCATGTCCAAGGATAAAGAGGATTTCGTAGAGCTCATGAGAGCAACCTCTTCTAAGAATTTGGTGGATAGAATCGACATGGATTGGTTAATCTAAGACACTCAAAGTTTAACCCAATGACATCAAAGTTGCTTGCTTCCGATCTCCGTCAACAACTTGCAAAGTCCCACTATGAGCATTATCTCCATCTCCACCGCATTAAACTTCCCCATCAACCTAGGATTCGCGGGCTCTGAGGGTTGGAAGGTGAGATTTTAAGGGAATTGAAGGACTGAAGAATTTGCGAACAATTAACTTGGCAAAAATTAGTTTACTGGGAAGGTCGCCCATTCTCATCTTTTTCGTCTCCCTTCACTGTCTTTTCTCTCTTTTATTCCTTTAACCATTCTCATTCTCCCCCATTTCGATTTTGTTTCCTTTTCTCTTTGTACCACTGCATCCCATCTTCACCTTTACTGCTTTAGATTCGAAGGACCCTCCACATCATCTCCAACATTTGGAGACTGATTAAAATGGGTTCATAGAGTGAATTGCTGCCAAAGAAGCCAGATGCCCCCCACCACCACCTTGATAAAAGGGATTGATTGATAGAACCGTTGCTTTAGGACCACTTCTTGCTGTGGTTGTTGCGACTGTGATTGAGGAGTCTCAGGGAGTCTTGGAAAAGGGCCGGATCCAAATGCGATTATTCTACTAATAAAAATAAACTTTAATATTTAAGTTTTATAAATATAGATATACTTATAATTTTATGTGTGATTTATGAAATATTATATAAGTAAAAATTAAATTTATGCACAAAAATCAAAGATTAAATTGAAAAAACACACAAAAGTCAAGGACTAAACTAAGAATACACACAAAAATCAAGGACGAAATGGGTTATTTGGGTCTGACTTGACATTTCAAGTTGTTATGTCAAGGACACATAAGCAGAAAAGATTTATATGCAAAAATGAAAGGTGAGGGACTTTTTTGAAAAAAAAAAAAACTTTACACTCATGAACTAAACTGAAAATGCCCTTAAAAAGTGAGAGACTAAAACAATATTTTACTCCTTTTAATTATTTAAAAGTAAGCATCTTTTCATTTTGTAATAGAGCCAAAAAATTATTCTTCTTTAAATAAAAAATACAATAAATGTAAATGCTTTAGATAAATTTTCTTAAAAAAATACAATACATACAAGTTCATTTGATTCAAATTTTAAATATTCATGTCATGAATAAATGAATTAAATATCCTTGCATTAATTATATATTTTATAAAAAAATTATTAAAAAATATGGAGGATGCTAACCTAGCTTTACACAAAGTAAAAAGGTTAATACTAGCTTGATTCCCCTTGGAGATTAGAATTATAATACTAGATATATATTCCCAAAAAAAACTTTCAGTTTATCATACGATCTAAGTGATAGCATTACCATATGTATCCTATAATGAACATTTCATATTTACCTCTCTAGCGCATTTGCTTTTGGTCCAGATACAGAAGATAAAAAAGGATGCACATTATCCAACCGCAAGAAAGATCTCCATTTTGAATTTATAGGATAAACTAGAGCACCATGTGTACGAGAAAAGGTTCATAAGGGCTCATAGAAGAAACATTCTTTGTCAGAGAAGAATATCAAAAATCAGAGGCTGCACAGAAAATGCATGTTTGTAAATAAAAGAAGCAAAATATAGTTATATATAGCATGTAGAAAAGTTTAATGCCAAGTGTTTGGATTTGTAGCAGCAGGTGTTTAAGAATGCATTCTAAATTATCATGCAGCTCTCATGCTTTTGTATTTGTTGTTTGTTTGTAGATCCAATGGTTTCTGTAAGTTGATTTTCTTATAATATGACTATCAGATCATGACACCAGTTCCCTGTTTTCTAAATTGGTTTCTTGGCAGACAATGCAAAGAAGCTTGTATTAAACAACTTCACCTTACAATTTTCATGTGCTTGCTGCCTTTGTAAGTCAGTCAAGGACTATTCAATCCAAAAGTGTAAGCTGTTATATGAAAGCCCATCAATATTTTTATATTAATTTCTAATATGGCCTCTCATACGAAAGTCATCTATGAGTTTAAAGTGTGTACAAAGCACATGCTCCCTAAACTTTGTGCTGAAATTTTAATTTAATTATGATGAATGGGAGGGGTAAGAATTGAACTCCTAACCACTTAATCACAAAGACTCTGATACCATGTCACCATTTCAGTCTAAAAACTTAAATTGTTAGCTGAAAACTCATGAATAATTTTATATTGTTCTTTAACAAAATCCTCGTGTTTGTTCAAAACATACCTGCAACTCTTTTTGACAGGTCAATTAATGTGATAAGGCTTCGTTCTTACTATATATGCTATTCTCTTTTCACATCTATATCAATTAACATAGAAGGTAAATGGCAATTGCATTGGATCTTCTGATTTTAGCCTTCTCAACCTGCTGTTTCTCCATCATTTCCCTTGGTAGCTCACCATCTGCATCAACTGCTAAACCTCTGAGATTTGTCTCTAAACTCATTCACCGTCACTCTATTCTCCATCCATTCTACTACCCAAATGTAACAGCCAAAGACCGAATGGAACATGATATTAAACACTCACTTGCACGTGTTGCCTATTTGCAAGCGAGAATTGAAGGTTCTTCAGTCTCTGATGATCACCGGGCAAATCTTTATCCCACAGCATCCCATGGAGCCATTCTGGTCAATTTCTCAATAGGCCAGCCCCCTATCCCACAACTTGTTGTTATGGACACAGCCAGTGAACTCTTATGGGTTATGTGCATCCCTTGCTCAAATTGTGTGCCACATTCAGGTCCAGTTTTTGACCCTTCAAAGTCTTCTACCTATTCCCCTATATGTAGAACACCTACTTGTGGCTTTAATAGCTTGGATCAACTTCCATATAGTCTCACTTATGCAGACAATACCTCTACCTCAGGAATCCTTGCCCGTGAACACCTAGTCTTTGAAACTTCTGATGAAGGTACTAGTGAAGTATTCAATGTAAAATTTGGGTGTAGCCACAACAATTGGTTTAATAGCAATCCAGGGTACAATGGAATACTAGGACTGAACAATGATCCTGTCTCTTTGGCTTCTCAAATTGGCCATAAATTCTCTTACTGCATAGGCAGCATCATTGACAGTAATTATAATTACAACCAGCTGATACTAGGTGAAGGGGCCTATCTTGAAGGCTACTCAACACCTTTTCAAGTGTTTGACCACATGTATTATATCACTATGGAAGGCATAAGTGTAGGCGGAAAGAGGCTTAGCATAGCTCCAGGAACCTTTGAGAGGAAAGCAAACGCCACAGGTGGAGTCCTCATTGACTCAGGCTCTACAATTACCTACCTAGCTGATGATGGGTATAAAGTACTATACAAAGAAGTTAGAAATCTCCTAGATGGATCGTTTAAAGAAGTTTGGTTTGAAAATGTGCCATGGGTTTTGTGCTATTTGGGGACTCTGAGCAAAGATCTGGTGGGGTTTCCAGTGGTTACCATCCACTTTGCTGAAGGCACAGATTTGGCTTTAGATACGGGAAGCCTCTTTATACAGGTGATGGGTGACACATTTTGCATGGCTGTGGGTCCAATCAGTGAGACTAATATCAATACTAAACCTTCTATTATTGGCCTATTAGCTCAGCAAAGTTACAATATGGGATATGATCTTGATAATCAGAAAATTTACTTCCAAAGAATTGATTGTGAACTTCTTAGTGAGTGATGGACGCATTCCTAACTGTTTTTCTAGAAAGTATTGATCAAATTTCCTTTTTGTGCATTAACCTTAACGCAGGACCATAAATATTTTTTCTACATTACACTTCCGTTCTTCTTTTATAAATGAAAAAGACAATATGTACTGATCAACGACAATGCACATGACATTTAAACAAACTGAAAATTTGATGTCTAAGCCTGCCCAAATAGCGCGTTAAATGGGACAGCCCACGAGCCACAACTCGTTTTGATGCTTTTTCTACATTCTTTGGGTCAACATCCATTCAATCTAGGGTGTTTAATTCATGATGCAAAAACCATAAAATTACCTCCCGATTTCATTTACGCCATCCTAACATCTAACTATTGACCAAATAACTAGAATTATTAAGAGATGAATCAAATACACCAATAAAGAAACTAAAGAAACATATTTATATTTTTTAAAGAAGACAAAAATCCTAACTTAGGGTCTTCCCTGTTGCCAACTGATCTGCCCAGAATTAAGGGCATGTCTTTATCTTCCTCCATGTCTAGTACTATGAAGTTTGTAGGAAAGATAACCTTGTCTACTTTCACAAGGAGATTTTCTACTATTCCCTTAGGGTATGTGATTAATCTATCAATTAGTTATAGGTGTACAATAGTGGGCTGAGGTTCTCTCAATCCAAGCTTCCTGAAAATAGAGTTATTAATTCGATAGTAGCTACCAAACCACATAACTTCCTTGGTCTTTTAGTTTTGGTGGCAATTTCTTTGGCAGTATTGCACTGCATTTCTCAGTTAGATTAACTGTTTCAAATTCCTCCAATTTTCTTTTGTTTGATAAAATTTTTTTCATAAATTTAAGATAACTTGTCATTTGTTCTAAAGCATCGAAAAAATATATGTTAATGTGCAAATTTTTAAAAATATCAATAAATTTATCAAACTATTTATCTAAATTATGCTTCCTAAACCTCTGATGATAAGGGTAGGAGGAACATAGGGTTTGATAAGGATTTCTTATTAGGATCGTCAGGGACCTTGATGTTTTCTGATGATGCTGTCTACTTTTGGTTGAGCTATGAATGAAGGAAGTTTTCAAACAACTCCACTGTTGTGCCATTGTTTGATTAGTAGGGATTTCCCTACTTTCTTTAGTAAGGTTCATTCAACCTGTCTATAAGGTAGCATTAATTTGCTTCCCTAATCTTAGGATAATGGCTTCTACCTACTCTCTTGGGTTCATCTTTCTGTTGCTAGGTACGACACCCTATTGCTTATTAGGTAGGCTTGCTATTTGATTTGTTAATTATCCTACTTGGTTGGCAATTTAGCCTATTTGATTATCTATGTTCCTTATAGAAGCTGCTTGATTTTGAAAGGTGCTCTTTGTTTCAATCATGAATTGGTTTCAGATTGGCCATTTTTCTTCAGGGGGTGGTGGAATATGTTGTCTCAAGGTATTATAGTTGTTTTCCCAAGAGAAATTAGGGTAATTGCTCCAGCTTAGATTTTACGTACTGGAATAAAGGTTATTTATTCATGTACCCTAGCAACCTCATTTAGCCTGTCCCTTCATGAATACCATTGATAAATATTTGAGATCATCTCCTCTACCATATCATAGGCCTCCTCATGAGTTTTATTCATTGGGCCCCACCTGTAGTTGTATCAATGATAGTGCATAAGTTATCATCTAAACTATTATAGAAAGTTTGCACCTAAAGCCATGTGTAAAGGAGATGATGTGGGCATGTTCTAAGCAGCTCTTTGTATCATCTCTCATGTATGTTGAATTATTTGATTCAAAAATTATTCATTGTCTTGATGGGCCTTTAATTTATTTAACTTTAATATTACAGGCTTCTCATCCACAGATTAATGAAGCTCCTTCTACATCGCATCCTTTGGAAGATATACAGAAAGAGTGAATTTCATAAATTTAAATTTTAAATTTTATGTATATTGGAATATTATGTTGTTCAATAAAGTAAGTTATGTTATAACATGTTCAAATATATGTATTAGTTGATTCTAATAAAATATAGGGATTTTTGTGACAACAAAACATGTTATCACAAAAAAACATTTTAGTGACAACAATGTTAATATCATTACAAATAAGGGATTTTCTAGTTAAAAAAATTGTTTTAGTGACAACAATGCTAATATCGTCACAAAAAATTATTTCAGTAACAACAAATAATGTCGTGACAAATAAGAGATTTTCTTGTTACAGAACAATGCTTTTAGTGACGGCAATGTTAATGTCGTCACAAAAAAAGGGTTTCAGTGACGATATCGACATTAGAATGTCGTCACAAAAACAAGTTTCAGTGACAAGAAAGAATGTCGTCACAAATAACTATCATTCTTGCCACATAAACTACCTTTTGTGACGAAATAAAAATATCATCACAAAAAACACCTTCTGTGATGACAATAATATCGTCACAAAAACTATCTTTTGTGACGTCATTTTTATGTCGTCACAAAAGATGATTTCTGTGACGACAGGAATGGAGTCATAGAAAATACCTTTTGTGACGATATTATTCTGTCGTCACGATAAGTAGTTTTTGTAACGGCATAAGAATAGCATCACAAAAGGTAGTTTTTGTGACAATATTATTGTCGTCACAGAAGGTGATTTTTATAACGACAAGAATGGCGTCACAAAAAATATATTTTGTGACGACATAAGAATGTCATCACAAAAGGTAGTTTCTGTGACGACCTGACTTTAGTTACTGCTTATGAAAAATCCAGGAAATAATTGCATCAATAAAACTTATAGTGACAACTATTACTGTCACTAAAAGCACCTTTAGTAACGACATATTGGCGTCACTAAATCTATATCTTTTGTGACGCTTAAAAGTTGTCACAAAAATGTTACTTTCAGTGACGACCCGATTTTGTCGTCACTAAAAGCCTTTTGCAACAAGGTATGCGATGAGATGACTTGTAGTCGTCATTACAGGTTGAAAAGTCGTCACTAAAAATCTTTAGTGATGATTTTTTTTTTTGTAGTGTACCGCCATTATCACTAGTACCCTTCTTGTCATAATAGTTGTTGTATCATTAACCATCGTTTCCAGTGTAATAAACTATAAAAAATTTGTCATCAAATATTTAAAAAAAAAATTTCCAAAAAAATTTATTTTTTGATAAAACAAACAGAGCATTATAAATGAACCAAGAGTGAAAAATCAAATACCAAGTATAAAGAAAATATGTAACAAATAGAAAGAAGATTAGGATATAGTTTTCTATGCCAAAATTTAGAAATTTAGGGTGAAAAATCAACTACCAATTGAATTTTAGTCATGCAAATTGACCCAAAAAAAATTATCCTTACCATTCAGCATATAGACTCTTGTGGATTAACCAACATACATACTCTTATATCATAAAAAAACTTTTTTTAATTAAATTATTATGCCAAATTAGATATTATCCATCTATAAAACTTAAGTGAAAGTAAAACAAACGATAAATTTGTACACATACATAGTAAAATCAAATAAAATAAGCCAAATCCTTTAAAATTTTAAACTAATGTTTTAAATGTGTTGACCTATTTTATTTTAGATTATTCCACGAATGAAGTGATGCATTGTGTGTTTAAGAATTTCTAGAAGCAAACTAAAGGGATGGACGAAATGGCAACAATAGCCATCATAAAAGATGAATGTGGATTCTATGGTGCCATTTAATAGTGGGTTTGCAATTTTTGGATTACATGGACTAATCAAATGAAAACATTGGGTGAAAAATGGGATTCGAGATATGCTTCACATGCAATATAACCAAGTTTTAAAATATCATACTTTCGACTGAAGAATATTTATTTAACTAATTATTATCAGTCAATATGTGTATATTGAAATTTTTATTGTAGGCAATTTGAATTAAAAAATGCGACCCAGTAATTATTTTGAATAGTAATGTTGTTTTTTATAAAATATCTTTCATCAACTCACAAATATTTCTTCTTAACTAGTCATTTTAATACTATTTTATCTTAACATATAGTGTGTTAGTAAATTTTTGTAAGAAATAACTGTAAGAATTCCTTTCAAGTTATCACGTTTTTTCTTGTTTTCTAATGCACTTGTTTTTTTTCAACAAAGAAAGAATAGCAAATTCTGTTTGCGCCACTGCTTTTTTCTTTTTTCACTCTATCCATATAGTTCTTTTTCATCCTTCAGTGCCTGAATATGGTGCATGCAAGGATAAGTTGCTAACATCAGTCATGACATGGTGTGTTCGTTGCACAACTATCGAGGAGCCATTTTGCAGTGTCAGGTGAAGTGTTGCAGCGTAATGGGCTAAGGGTTGCCAAGTTGAGGGAGTATTGGCTGCTACATTTGGAATTGTTGAAGTGGATTTTGGGACCAGTTAATATGAAGGGCAATGTTTTGTTGTGTAAACACCATAGGTTTGGCAATAACACAGGTATGGCCGAGAGGGAGGTCAATCACCCCGATAATTGTGGAGTCCAAATGGCCGAAAGGGAGGTCAATCACCCCGATAATTGTGGAGTCCAAAGGTGGGATGAGTAGCTAGGTGGGTGAGTGTTGTTCTTGGTTGCGGGCGCCATCCTGAAGTGTTTTGATTGGAGTTAATTATTGGTTGGGAATTGGTGTGAGCTTGTATTGAGCCAGAAATGGAAAATTGGAGTATTACTAATAAAATGATCATTATAGCAAGTTCCTTTAAATAACAGAAGCTACCCCAACTAGATTACTAACCGTATAGTAACCAACCAACTAGCCACATATTAACCAATTACAAGTTGACACCTGTACAGAAGAAAACAAACTTAACAAAACAGTTAGTTAAACTCTATTACTCCCCTCAAGATGGACGGTGGAAATCTAGAACAGCCATCTTGGACAATAAAAAAATAGTAATGATGCAAGTAAAGCTTAGTAAAAACATCAGCTAATTGATGTTGAGTCCGAATAGGAAGTAACTCAATGAAACCAGCTGCAATGTTGTCACAAACAAAGTGACAATCTATTTCAATATGTTTAGTTCTTCTGTGAAAAGTGGGATTTGTAGCTATATGAACCGCAGCTTGATTTTCACAAAAGAGAAGAGCGAGAGCAGGAGAAGATACTTTCACTAGCAGTAGAAGCAAGAGCTCTATATTCTACCTCTGCAGAATAGCATGAAACCGTTTGTTGTTTTTTGGCTTTCCAAGAAATTAAGGAATCTCCAAGAAAAACACATAAACCTATAACAGATTTTTAAGTATCAGGGCATGAACCCCAATCAGCGTATGCAAATGCAAGAAGTTGTATGGCAGAGGATGCTGAGAAAAACAAGCCTTGACCTGGAGTGGCCAAGAGATAATATAAGAGATGGTTGGCAGCATGCATATGAGGCTACCGAGGTTGAGACAAATTGGCTTAGCCTATGAACTGCATATGAAATATCTGGTCATGACACTGTCAAGTACAATAATCTACCAACCAACTTTCTATAAGAGGAAGCATCCTCCAGTAATGCACCTTCTTCGGAGCTTAATCTGAGTTTTGGATCCATTGGTAAAGTAAGGGGTTTACAACCAAGAAATCCAGTGTCTTCAAGTAATTGTAATGTATAATGACGCTAAGAAAAAAATATACCCTTGGATGATTTAGTAATCTCCAACCCAAGAAAATACTTCAAATCGCCAAGATCTTTAAGCTTAAACTGGCTATGAAGAAATTCCTTTAAATCAGTAATAACTTGCATATCAGCCCCTATGATGATAATATCATCCACATAAACTAGTAAAGCAATAAATGATGAACCAATGCCTCTAGTAAAAAAAGAATAGTCTGATTTTGATTGATGAAATCCATGACTAATGAGAGCTTTGGAAATTTTGGAAAACCACTGTCGAGAAGTCTGTTTTAAGCCATAAATTGACTTATGTAAACAACTACTATCTTTTCCCCCTTTGTACCAAGTTGCTGTGCAGGAAATCCTAAGGGAAGGTCCATATAAACCTCTTCAAAAAGATCACCATTAAGAAATACATTATTCACATCAAGTTGAATGAAAGGCCATCTTTTAATGGAAGCAATAGCTAATAGCATTTTCACTATGACTAACTCGGCAACAAGTGAAAAAATTTCAATAAAATCTAAACTTTCCTGTTGAGTGTATCCTTTGGCTACTAAACAAGCCTTATACCTCTCAATACTTCCATCGGACTTTTATTTAATCTTATAAATCCACCGACAACCTATAGAGTGTTTGTCCTTAGGTAAAGGCTCAACAGTTCATGTATGATTTGCTATCATAGCTTCTAATTCGTTTTTCATAGCTTCCCTCCATTGAGCAAATTTGACAGCTTGGTGATAGAACTGTGGTTCATAGTTAGATGACACATTGAGAAGATAGATAAAATGAAATGAAGACAGATTGTGATAAGAAAGATAATTTTCTAAAGGTTATAAAGTCTAAGATGATATTGAAGAGGTATTTGTTAATAAGTTGCAATGGAAATCTTGAAGATATGAAGGAGGCTTAATGGTTCTAGTAGTTCTTCTGACAGGATTAGACACAACAACATCAGATGTATTAGCATCAATTGAAATAGGAATGGAATTATACTGATCAGCTGGATGATTAACAACTTGAGGCTGCTGATCAGAGGGATAATTCTACTAATCAACTAAGTAGTGATCATAGGCAGGTGTTGGTAATACAAGATCAGAAAAATGATCTAACAAATCACCATGATTAATGATGGAATGAAATGGAAATATGTTCTTATGAAAAACCACATCTCTGGATAAAAAGATGGATTTAGATGCTATGTCATAAAGTTTGTAACCTTTGACCCCTGGTGGATAACCAAGGAAAACACATGCTGATGCTCTAAGGTGAAATTTGGTTCTGTGAGATGGTAAGTAGAGGCAAAACATAAACATCCAAACACCTTCAAAAAATTATAATCAACCTTGAGATCATAAAGAAGCTGATAAGGAGTTTTCTTATGTAATAAAGGTGGAGGAGTTATAGTTATGAAGTATGTGGCAGTAAGGACACAATCTCCCCAAAACTATATAGGGACCTTAGACTGGAAGTACAAGGCACTAGCCACATTAAGAAGATGTTGATGCTTTTTTGCAACCACTGAATTCTGTTTTGGTTGTTCCACACAACTAAGCTAATGAATAACTCCTTTGGCATTAAAAAATTTAGTGAACTGTAATTATAGAGTATTGGCAGATCTAAACCTCTTAATACCTTTTTGAAATTGTGTTTCTATTAAGGAGAAGAACCTTGGTATGATGAAGCTCACATTTGATTTTTGTTTCATTAGATATGCCCAAGTAAACCTTGTACAATCATCAACCAATGTCAAGAAATATTTGTAACCAGCATGTGTAGGAACATGATAAGGACCCCAAGTATCACAGTGTATAAGATCAAAAAGAGATTAAGACATATTATTATTAGACACAAATGATAGTCTCCTCTATTTAACTAAAGGACATATTTCATAATGAACAAAACTCTGTCCAGTAGAAGAAAACTGCAATTGATCCTTCAACCAATCTAATCTTTTATAGGACAAATGACCTACCGATTATGCCAAAGATCAACAGGCACATTACTAGTTAGCAAAACAGTATTATTACATGATGAAACATCATATGCAAATTTATTTGTACAAACAAAAGAAGGAAATTTAATGACATACAAATCTACCATCTTTTTACCCTTGTCAATTGTCACGCCCCCGAATCCAGGAGCGTGACCGGCGTAGGAAACCACCTGGCAACCTACCACCCTACTCTATGACTCCATGCAGTGTAATTCAAAATAACTCAAATTAAATTTAGTTCAATTTATAGACCAACTACTCGAGGCCATATATTTTAAATAGGAAATTTGTCATGTCATTTCTACATAAAATCGGACAGCGTGTTCCCCCTGAAATATGGACATTCCAAGTATAACCCACAACCAAAATGGATAGATAATTTCACCACACAGAGTTCCATAGCCTCAAGGGCACAAAACAAAAGATAATACTAACAACTAATCAAAATAATTCATATATACATAACATGACCAAGACATCAATATGACCCAATGCACTTCCTAGTCAACATGTCCAAATGTCTTCTCAAAACACTCCACCAACAAAAGAAATGCCTACCACCACTAGTTGGCCAGCTCGGCAAAATATGGAGGCTCAGAAAATTTAGTACCTACAGCTGGATTTGGGAAAAAATAAAAAGGAGTGGAGTGAGTCATAAAGACTCTGTGAGATAAAATTTCCTACCCATTCTACACATATGGAAACCACATGGAAATCTTAGAAATATAAGACTTGAAAAAGGAAATTAACATAAGTAAGATGGCTTTAGGAAACTATGTTCATAACAAATGAGCACTTTCTAATTTAGAGACCAAGATTTTATCATAGAGAGGTAAGTTCAAATAATGTAATTAAAATTCTTAAACAACTATTTAAAGCTTCTTAAATTATATTAAGCAACTATTTAGACAAGGAGAAACAAAGTCAAGGAAATAGACTTATTAGTGTAAATATATATAAAACATAAAATTCTGTGGAGTTAAATAAATTTTATAATATAAGAGGTAGATGGATCCAACAATTCTTCACATAAGTCACTCTTTCTCATGAAACAATGTATCACATGCATCCAGAGTAATCTCAGGGATGAAATTATTCACATGCCTATTTCAATGGCCTACCTTATACCTCCCATAACAATCCACGGACAATAAATTCTATGTGCACCTAGGGTTTCCTTATGGAAGTGCTAAAGGATTCATCAAAACTTCACTTAACAGTTAGTTTATTTTGTAAAGAAATACAAACAATTTCAACATATCATATTACAACATATGATACTCTATTAAAAGTTTATTTCCATATATATATATATAATTTCACAATCAAGAATCCACATAATTGATGTTTATAAAAAGATAAATTTCTGAAATTAATTTGCATGTCAATATTATCATAAGGAAAATTAAATGATGCAAAATATAAATAATATCACTCCTGCAAGAATAAAGAATCAAATCAGAATTTTCTCTTGGTGTAAAGAATAATCTTGTAACAAAAAAATTATTTCCATATAGTTTCATATATGTATTTCAGGTAGTAAATTCAACTCACCTTACTAACTTCAAAAAGCTCAAAGCACCACACCACTCATGAGAATTTATGCCTTGCCATAATAAGCCAAAAGAATCTTAACCATCCTCAACTAAACTCCAATTTTTCAGACCTCATTGGTTGCAAGCAAGCTTTAAATTCCTAATCCTGTTGAAATGAATTTAAGCTATGCTAAAGCCATTGCCACGGAGGATTTTAATAACAAAAAAATTAAATTCCCTAAAGATCAAGTCATTTAGAACCACAAAACAGAGAAGCATTAACCCCTCCCCTGTTCCTCACGTTGGATCATGATTTACTGCTATAGCTGGTGATTGGGAGCTATTGTACACTGCAATCAGTCCGAAAAAACTAAGTTGCTACGGTTGGACAACAAATAGCAAGAAGAATAGCAGAAAATGCAGAAAAACTAACGACTTTGGAGGAGTCTTGAGAGAAAAAATGCTGATTAAGTTGAAATGGAAAGGAACTTGGTGATTTACAGCACAAAAATCAGACTTTTGGACATCAATAGCCCACAAAAACAGCACACAAACCAGCAAAAGAGCTCCTTACCAGCAACGGTAGAATGGATAGAAGTTACAGTATATTTCTTGAAGCTTCGACCTCCTGAAGTGACGAGAGGGAAGAGACAAATCAGATTTGTGGTCCTTTTTTTTTTATCCTGAATATGACGGGAGAGAGAGAAAAAGAGAGAATTTGCATACCAGATTTTTTTTTTTTTCTTTTTACAGCTGATCATGTAAGTTTACAAAAAAAACCTTAACCCAAATGAGATATTACACCAATTATCTTCTACCCTTGCAGATCCTGAATAAAACAGGAAGCAGTAAGAAATTGGACTGTAATAGATGAACTTCTTGTCAATGAGCTCATAGATAAAAGATTGAATTTGAATTGAGGAACATAAAGAACATCTTGAATTATCATTGAAGGAGTTAACCATATACTCCCTGAAAACTGGACGGGTGTTCGAGTATGATTTGGTAAGGTAACACATGCATTCTGAATAGGAGTCATTGAGGAAAACATAGATTTATCAAAACAGATATGACTAGATGCTCCTAAGTCCAGAATCCAGTACTTTGAAGAATTAAGAACTGGATCTAAAGAAACAGAAAAGCAAGTACCTGAAGTGTGGGTAGAAATCTCATTCTTAGTACCAGTTTTAGTAATATTCAAGTGAGAATTCGGCATACTGATGAGCTACTGATATTGTGCAGGATTCAGTGTTAGAACAAAATTACCAACGTTTCCTTGGTAATTTGCAGAAGTAGAATCTGACACTTGATTTACAGCAGCAGTAGATGTTTGACCAGCAGTCTTAGACTTCTGTCTTGGCTTGTGTCCAGGTGGATAACCATGCAGCTTGTAGCACTTGTCAACAGTATGTCCAGTGAAGCCACAGTGTGTACAAATGAGTCTGTCTTTCTTTTTATTCTTGTTAGACGTTTGTCCATTGTTAACTCGATTAGCATCATTTTTAACAGAAAAGGCCATTGATTCATTTACTGGAATATTTGTAGTAACACCATTTACACTTCTCTGGTGTTCTTCTTGAGAAACAAGAGAAAACACCTTATTGATGGAAGGAATTGGTTCCATAAGCAACAATTGACCTCTAACTTGAGTAAAGGAATCATGGAGTCCCATCAAGAAAGACATAACGTATTCCAATTGGTAATAATCAACCAAAGCTTTTGTACCTCCAAATGTACAATTGCCACATGAACAGAATGGTCTATAATTGCTAAGTTCTTCCCAGATTGTTTTCAATTTAATGAAATAGGTCCCTACTGAGGATTGACCTTGATTAAGACTCATTAGTTCTAGCTTTAATTGAAAGAAGCGAGGTCCATTCTTTTGTTGAAAACGTTCTTTGATATCCTTCCAAATCTCAAATGCAGATGCATGGTATATAACACTGGCAGTAATCTCCTTAGACACAGAATTAAGGATCCACGAAATTACAATATTGTTATTTCGGGTCCAAACATTGAGAAGAACACTATTACCTGCAGGCTGAGGAATTGATCCATCAACGAAACCAAGTTTATTCTTCACTGATAGATCTATAGTCATGGCCCGACTCCATGATGCATAGTTATCTCCAGTCAATGGCTGAGACACCAGAACAAGGCCTGGGCTATCAGAATGATGGAGATAATATGGACTTGAACCATCTTCAATGGCGGAACTGCTCATTGATGATGTGTTTATTGAACACATGGGATTCACAGATTGCATGGAATCTTTTGCTGCCATGGATCGATACACTGAGGAAGATGAAGTAGCACGGGAAATCAAATGAAGGAAGTAACGAGAAGAGGAAGAGAGCGCGCTAGTGCTTTGATACCATATTGAGCCAGAAATGGAAAATTGAAATATTATTGATAAAATGATCATTACAGCAAGTTCCTTTAAATAACAGAAGCTACCCCAACTAGATTACTAACCGTATAGTAACTAACCAACTAACCACATATTAACCAATTACAAGTTGACACCTGTACAGAAGATAACAAACTTAACAAAACTGTTAGTTAAACTCTATTAGCTTGGTTGTTATTTGAGCGCCAACTTGAGTTGCTACGTTTTGCAGTGAAGGCTGAGGCTGGAAGATTTGAAGTGTCTTGTTTTGTGTTTTGAAGAGATGCTTCAAAATTGAGTAATTTTTCATGGATTTCATCAAAGGTGATTGGATTGTCTCGGGCTTGGACCGCATGGACAAGTTCTTTGTATTCTTCAGTTAAGTCATTAGAATTCTTTTTGAGAAATCATCATCGTCCATAGGTGCACCTAGAATGGCTAGTTCATTGGCTCGGGCTTTTACAGTTTGGAAATACTCAGTGATGCTTCGTGAGCCCTTCGTGAGGTTTTTGAGATGGGTTTTAACCTGTTTGATACGACCTCTTGATGGTGTGGCATATGTGGTTGCTAAGATTGTCCATGCTTCTCGTGCAGTTTTGGCTCGTGCTATAAATGGGATGATGGTGGGAGAGAGGGAACCAACAATGACTTTGAGAATGAATTGGTCTTGACGAACCCAGATTGTGAGAGATGGATTAGGTGTGGAGGACATTGTTAATAGTAATGGGCCAGCTGGGCAAGGCATGGTTCCATCAATGTATCCAACTAGGTCATAACCTACAAATAGTGTTTGAAACTGGAGTTTCCGTGAAGTGTAATTATTACTGGTGAGTTTGAGGGGGGCTTGAGCGGAGATGTTAATTGTGATGAGTGAGGTGTTTGGTTCATTGGGATTAAGAATGGGTGGGTTGGTTGTAGCTGGGTTGGCATCAGTGGAAGTCATTGTGACGAGGGTTGCCGAGGATCTTTGATTTGCAGCAGCTATAGCTCTGATATTATGCAAGTGTAAATGGAGACTTAGGTGAGAAAGAGACCAAAAGGGAGAGTGGAAGATCTTGTTATTTTCGGATTCAAAGGAGTATATATATATATATACATTGAGCTGCTTGATGTATATAAGTAGATAAGCTTGCAGTTTCACGTTGAGAGGTGGGTT
>JASKGM010020789.1:0-30069 GCA_034509205.1 Ceratonia siliqua | reverse complement strand
AAATCTTTTTTTGTTTTGGGCATTTTTTGTTTTTTTCTCCCCCCCCCCCCCCCCCACCTTTTATTTCTTTCAAAAACAGTTTTTAATTATAATAATGTACCAATTTTTTTTTAAATAATAAGAAAACAAAAAAATGGTTGGAAAATTTGATTTAAAGACAACTTTTTGAGAAGGAAAAAAAGTTGTTTGGAAATTTTTATCTTAAAAGTTAAAAATATTTTTAAAACTAAAAATAGAATAAACTTGACTAGAAAATCGTGAAAATTATTTTCAATCAATTTTTGTAGAGCTTCATGTTTAAATATCATTTCCTACGGATTCATTCAAATCTAGGAAGCATGGATAGTCCACAGAGGGAGCCATATCAGTGTCAGACATGCATCCTACATTGATATTCATGGGGGCATGGTTGGGTACTTCTGGCCTCTTGTCTACTTGACATTTTAGCTTCTGCAACTGCAACTTCTATTTATAGTTCTCATCTAGCATGACCATGAGTCCATTAGATTGTAATGATGGATGCTGTGATTCTTATACACACACACATCCTAGCAATATTTGGATCCTTTTTTCTTTTTTTTAAGAATTTGCCATGTCCCTTTAGATACAATTTTCCTTGCAATCCTCTGCTGCATATAGACCTGAAAAACTATTTCCATTATTTTTTCTTTTTCCTTTCTTTAGGATATGTTATCCTCCTTTCTTGGATTCTTATCTCTTTCTAAAATAAAAGGATTGAAGTTTTCCAAAATTGTGCCCATTCAGTCCATTATTTTTTAGGGAGGGTGGAGGCCGAGGGGATTACTCTTCTTTCTGCCTTGGTAATATTGTTTGAACTGTATGCTGCATTCATGATCTGGACTCAAACTCCACTTTAGTGTCAAATTTGACATATTTGTTGAGGAAGGGAGAACAGGACCCCAAGAAATTTCAAGAAAGAAGTGGACTTGGAATAGAAAACAAACATCTTGGTTAAGCTAAGGGTACCACATTAGTTTTACTGCATGTCTAGCATAAAGTGATTTTCCTTGTACCATTTCTTAGTAGCATTAAGCTGTAACTGTTAATCTTTTACATATCATCATATGGTGGGGGTGGGGATGGGAATGGTGAATAACTGAATATTATATATTTAAGCAGTAGTGCTGGATTTTTATATACTTTGTTGGTGACATGGTAGACTTTATCATTTTAGGGGAATCGCTTGCACAAGATGCTGCTAAACCATTGGCAGAAGTTTACTTTTAATCCAAGGTAATTTGCCTGAGTCTTGCATTTCTCAATCTGTCTAATTTGTTGAAATTGGCATACTACTTTGGCTTGGAAAAAGTTGTTCATAACTTCATATGCCTAATCAGGAAGTGCAGTTTCTCTATGAAAGAGGATATTTCTTCTACAGTATATTTGGTGCCATATTGTAGTCGCTTCCTGTTTTCTTTATCTACATTATTTTGTGTGTAGTACAGGGAAGTGTTCTCGTTTTCTATGTCCCATTTCTTATGCTGACAGTAATTTGTGATCTCTATATTTGGCACTTAGTTGTTTATCATCCTTCTGATTGTTGTATGCCCGAGTCACTCTGCAGTGGAGGATTGCGACTGAAGCGTGACATAACCGAATATGGAGAATTTGTTCGCTGTTTTAATGCTCCTTCTGTTGATGAGAAATTTGAATTGCTGGGCATGTAAGTTGTACAACTTAATGCAAAAATTTTCATATATAGGTCCTTCCCCCTCTCTTATGTGAACTAATTTCTTAACATTTTCTGTAGAATGGCCAATGTCTTCATTGTTGCTCCTGAAAGCCTTTCAAGTTTGTTTGAGGGTACACCTAGCATTCGGAAAGATGCACAAAGGTATAATACATTGGACAGCTTTCAAGTTTGTAGGAATTCATTACTATTGTTATTTTGAGGATGTTGGTTTTCTTTCCAAATACAGGCCAAGAATGGTCCACAAGTAGTATATATATAAATACAATACATGTATGGAATTATTTCTATATAAATAAGCGTGTGGAGTTATAAATTCAGGAGATACAGTTTGCATCAAACGTGATAAAAAAATTTCTCTTTCTCATCTTCTCTTAACTTCCGAAAGGTTTTCATTTCGTTATTTATTTTATGATTTTGTTTGCAGTCCTTTTTCCTCCCCTTTAAAGGTCTCTTGTTGCTCATGTCTGATGATGAAAATTTCTATTTCTTTGCGATTCAGATTTGTTCAGCTTAGAGATGACTACAAGAGTGCCAAACTTGCAGCCAAATTGAGTTCTTTGTGGCCAAGCTCTAGTTGATACAGTAGTAGGCAAGCTGGACTAGAAGTCCTTCCAAAGCTCAGTGGAGTTTTCATTCACCCGTTTCAAGGTAGGGAGGGTACTGACACTCAAGTTGAATCAATTTAGTGGGACAAAGTTGCACAAATCGTTCATAGGAATTACAGGCAGGCTATTGGGTTTCTGGTTTAGCACAATTGAATGTCGGAACCTCTGACAATATATTTGAAAACATGATCAGGAAGAAATGGTAGAATTGTATTGTTTATGCTTTGTTTATTTCTGGGTTTCATAGTTTGTCTTTGTGACATGTGTGTAAGGAAAATGTTTTAATTCCTTTGTGTGCCATGTAAATTAAATTTTTGGGAGATAAACAATGGCATTGTTGTTAATTTTCTTTTGCTGAGTGGCCCATGCTTAGACCGAGTAAATGTAGTCAATGCTTTAACTCGGATGTAAATTAGTTTCAATGTGCTGTTTATGAAATGCAACACTTCTTCGTGTGTGCTATCTGTGTCACTATCAGCATCTTTGCAGAGTCTTGTATGATGAAATCATTGACCTTCATTTATTTGAACTTTTTCTGCTGTTGTCATAGACAATTTTACTCGAGTTCCTTGATGGAAGTAGTTTGAAAATACCATCTTTAATTTGTACAAGTGTTGGCATCAGCATTATTTCTAATCCTCATCTTTTAAACTTCCAATATTTTAACAAAAAGTAATAAAGGGCGGCACAATGGGGTTTCAGAGTTTAAATTCAGGTTTGCTTTCATTTTACTCCATTAAATACACATGGAAAGGAAGTAACATGAAGTAGTAATTGTGACACATGGCAATCCTCTCACATGTGGTGTGACTCTTTCTATTCTGCTACTGTGGCACCTTCCTCCCACTATGAAGTGTGAAGTGCTCTCTCTCTCTCTTTCTCTCAAGAAAAGTTTAGTGGGGTTTGGTTATCTGGATTGCTTATCTGCTCTGATAGCGGAGGCATCTTTCATGCATGTCCTTGACTCTTCCAAACCCCATGAAATGGGGTTAATATGATCTCTATGAATTATTTCAATGAATCTTATCACTCGCATGTTCTTGCCAAACCCATTATAGCCCCATTTGATTGCAGCAGTTTCTGTTTCTCCCCAGACCAAATAAATGCTCATCAGATTCAAAGACCCCACATCACAGGATCACCCCCTTATTGTTATGGCTCGATAATCACAATCTCTCATGTGAGGGATTTACATGACACACTCAATAGAAGAATCATAATCCTTGCTTTTCATTAAAAGCATATTTATGATACTTTGTTTTATTAATTTTCATTTTCTTTATTATTTATCAGTTGTTGTGTCACTCTCCACCGTAGATATGCTTTTAATAAGAAGCAAGGGCTATGATTTTCTTAATTTCCTTGATGCCTTGTTCGATATCAACTTACCATTTAGAGATAAGGAGGTGGTCTTGTTGACCAGGCAATTCTAGTTCATCTGGCAAGGTTCCACCAAGCATTGGGAAGTTCTCTACCAACCAAATGCTCCCACTACTGTTTTTTAATGCCCCCATCCCACTCTTCCAAGAACAAATAAGTGCCTCACATATATCCGTCCATAAAAGTGTCAGAAAATGAAAGAGGGAATAGTAAGGGAAAAGCCTGCAATTAGTGCCAAGTGCCATTGCATGTTTGCTCATAGCGTGGAAGTAGGGTCCCTACTCTACCAATGTTTCTCTCAAATGAATAATTAATGATATAAATTAAAATAAATTAAGTTAATGCAAATAAAAAGTTCATGGATAGTTATATAAAGGATTTTTTTAAAATCTTTTTGTTTTTATTTGGTTAACACAAACAATTATTTAAAAATAGTAGTCGAATTTATTTTTTTACTGTTTAAGAGAAGCAATAAATTCATAATTTCCCATGTCAAGCAGAATAAGATGTCGAAGTGTAGATAAAAATGTTTTTATTCTGATAAATTATAAATATATCTCAAACATAACTATACTAGTATCTTTGACACTTTGATTTAAAATTAAGTTATTAAACTATTTTAAAAGTTTATTTATTTATTATAATTTAAATAATAATTCATTAATTATTAATGATTAGATTGTTTAAAAAATTTTATAAAAAAAATACGTTTTTTTAAATTTTAAATACTTTTTTACTAATATTAGGTAATTTTCATTATCTACTATTCTTTAAAAAATAAAAATGTGAGTGGAAGCTTTAAATATTTATAGGTATTTTACTATTTAATTAATATGTTTATTTTATAAACACAAATTTAAAAGATAATTAAAAAATTTTATGATAAATTTAATGTCATTGAAGCCTAAAAAAGTATAGGAGTACAGATTATTAAAAAGAAAGCGCATATAGAAAGATATGATGAAACGTTATATTAATTTTTTTATTATAACATTTTTCATTTCAAGAAAAATAAAAATTGTGGTACGGTCAAATATGTCCTTACACTTCTACTTTTTTTAACATTTTATTCTTACAACCGAGAAGATAGCAATATTATGTTTTACGTATGTAAATTAAGAGTCAACTAGTTTAATTGGTTTAATCGTTGGTTAAATTGGATAATATTAAATTATATAAAAATAATCGTTGGTTCGACCGGTTGAACTATTTGATCTGGTTGGTCCATGTTTAATAACGTTGGTTTTGAGTATAAAAAATATTACCCTTATTTTAAGTGGTTATTTGTATACTTTCCAAAAAAAAAAATGAAGGTGGCTTCAAAGTGAAGCAAAGTTTGAGAAAGGTTTGGAGGATTAATTGAGAGCCAGAGAGCAGAGTCATGACCAAGGGCCCGTCTGCCCTCCTCCCTTTGCGGCTTTGCCTACCAAACAAAACAAATGGAAATATTATGATTTTCTTCTCTCTTTTGTTAAAGAAAGTTTCTTATTTTTATTTAAGCTACCTTTCTTTCATTGAATTTTTTTAAAAAATATTTCTATAGCAAATATTTCTATCGTTTGTTTCATTAACAAAATTTATGTAGAATTTCTTTTGTTTAGATTACATAAAAGTTTTCTTTTGTGAGACGATGGTTGATAATAGGTAATGACAGCTAGTAATAATAGCAAGTTGAGTGCCAATGGTGATGGTGCAGACTAATGACAGTATCATGGGTCATACTTTTTTCATACAAAGAAAAAAAAAACTTAAGATTCAAACTCAATTCATTTTTAAAATTTTTATGTCTACTTGACCTAGACCAATAAAAATGTTTAAGTTTAAACTTAGGTCTAAGCTTAACTTATTTTTAAAATTTTTATTTAAACTTGAACTTCGCCAAAAAACTTGAGCCAAAGACCGAACATAACTCATTTTTATTATTTTTATATAGGTTAGAGCTCGACCTTAAATCCAATCAAATAGTTGTGATAACAATTATGATAATGGAGAGGGATAATATATTAGTAGTAATGAATTTGAACAAAAATAAAATTGTTTTCTTACTAATTTTTTAGAAAATTTAAAAAATTGAAGGAAAATTTAAATTTTAAAAAAAATTAGAATTTTTTTTAACAAAAAAAAATTATAAAATCTTTTTATGTTAAAAATAGGTAAATTGCAATTTATCTATTTGATTGGAAATCAACTAGCCCACTTTTTGTTCTCTTTTTAAAGAAGTTTAGATTGACAGTCACGTGACAAATGAAGGTGAATTATATTAAAATGTTATCTATTTTGACTAAATAATTTGTTATTATTGATTTAATTTATTTTTCTATGTAGACATAATATACTCAAAAATCTTTTGTGCAAATATATGTCCATGGAGCACAAATTATGGGGTGTGAAATTGGAGTAATCTTTACTAACACATCTTAAAATGGAGGTAAGAAATGATCTTAATCTCTTCCTCTCAAATCCTAACAGCCATAACCTTTAAAAAAGAGAAGAATGAGAGGTGAACACGCCTTCACAAAAGTGTCTTCTTGATGACTAGTTCTATAATTTAGGATTTAAGTTGTATTTCCTATAGGGTGTGTCAGGCCCATCCCAACCGGCTCGATCTTAGCCAGTCCAAAGGCTCGCAGACCCTTTTACTAAACTACCCCTGCACTTGCCTATAAATACTCCATCCCCAAGTATGAAGACACTTTCAATACCTTTGCATTTATTACTCTTGTAAGCTCGGACTGTTCTAACTTAAGCATAAGAGCCCAGGTATTGTCAACCCAACTTCTAGTTTACGTGTTCTTTTACAGGATTCTCATCTCGTCTAGATTTTTGTCCTTCTCACCTTAACACAAGCATCGTCATTTGGCGCCGTCTGTGGGAAACTTTCCTAAAATCTTTGAACGATTCTGTGTTGACCGACATGGACCCCTCTACTCAACATGAAGACATACCTTCATCTTAGAGAGCAAGCCCCCACCCACTAAAGCTCCTCACAAGCATGAGATCGCTCATCAGCAACCCCTACCAATCCATAAACCAATGTACAACCTATCCTGCACTTCACATGAATCCCCTCCTCAAGGAGCAAGGCAGAAAAGCGACCTTTAAAATGATATCTTGCAACTCCTCATGCAAAGGATCCAGGCCATATAAAAAGAAAGAGCAACTGATAAGGTTGAACTCTATAAGTTCTGACGATGGCAGTAGTAGCAAAAAAGAGGTCACTGTTGAGTCCTGACCCGAGAACACTCCCAACCCGGTCAAATAGCAACCATGGCTGCACCCCCAACCATCACAAGATTGAGTTAGCCAAGCAGAAAACCAACTGACCTCTCACAATCTGTCTACCTACCATTTGTCCTCCCATTACACATATCTTCGAGCACAAGCTACCATCGACACCACCTTTCCATCCCCTTCAAGTGCGAAGAAACATCAACGAACCGGGAAGCACAATTTTACAAAAGATATCATGAGCCACCCTTTACTAAAAGGTTTCAAACTGCCACCAGTCAAGTTGTATGATGAATCTACCAACCCTAAAGAACACCTAGAAAGCCACAACTTCATAATGACAATGATCGACACTGAGGACAAAAAGTTGTGCCAAGCTTTCCCTACCACCCTAAGAAAAGTTACACTTCAATGGTTCACTGCCCTACCTTCCTATACCGTGTCCAACTTTGAGGACCTCACCAAGCTATTCACCGCCCGCTTTTCAGCAAGCATCTCCCATCATAAATCTTCAACCATTTTGGATATACTAAGACAAAAGGAAAACAAATCCCTCCAAGACTACCAACAACAGTACACTAGCTTGTCCCTCAAAGACCAAAGTCCTAAAAAACAACCAATGCTTACCTAAAAGGGTCAAAGCCCTAAAGGACCAAAGTCCTAAAAAACGGCTAATAGAGACCTTAAAGGGCCAAAGTCCTCAAGGACAAAAAGTCTTCAAAAACAAAGTGTGTATAAAGGGCTAAAGAAACATAAATAAAGCTACCCTACGCGAAGTAAATAAGGCAAGTAGAAATAACACCAAAAAACACAAAGGTAAAACTTCTGACACTTAAAATATAGGCTCCAAAAGTCAAAAACCAGCTAAGGGCGACTAAAATTACAATGAAAAATCATGATGGGTTATACTATCAAAGACCCAAAATCACTTGGTTATGTCAAAAGAAGAATGCACGACCACCCTCGAGTGGTCAACTTGCATATCTTGGTCATCATTCTCATTGTTCCCCATAAGATCCACAATAACATCGTCCTTAACTTGCTTGAAGCAATGAAGATGCTCAACCTGGATGGTAGGATATAACAATTGAAGTTGGGTACAACAACTTTCAAAACCTTCTTAAAAAGCCTTGCCATAGTTCTCGGGCATTTTTTTTCTCAGCCTGATCCCTCATCCTCTACTTAGAACCCCATGCCTGTCCCAAACGACAATGCATCTAAGCAACCAATGTTTCTTGGATCGCGTAACCACCGGTCAAATCCGTCTGTAACAACTTCACCTCTTTCTCTAGCTTAATCACGCGGGTTGTAACCGCCTTCTTTCTTTCCCGAGCCTTCCCTTCCCAAACACGGGCAGTCTCCTCGTTAACTCGCGCTTCGATAAGGAGAGTTTGAACTTTCGTAACCTCGAAAAGTTCCTCCTTCATCTCCTCTAACTGAGCCCGAGCAACCAATACCTCATCCTTGAATCGTTTATTCTCCTAAGCAAGATGATTAAAGAGTCATTAAAGCTTAAGCCCTATAATGACACCACAGGCAGCATGACCAACTGCGTAATAAACTAAACCATGAGACGACATTGACCTCAACCTTTTCTCGTCAAAAGACAACCGCGACCCATCTCTAGTCATCTTTGCCACCCCATAATCAGTGTTCCACAAAGACATGGTAGGATGACTCAAATCAAACACAACTTTAGTAGAAAAACAAGAAGCAAAACCAGCACCTCAACCGATGACCATCTAAGCAAGGGACAAGCATCCTTTAGCACCTGAGAGATCGGACACTTCCACACTAGAATAGCTTCACAACCTCTTATTGCCAAACTTAATCTTCTTCCAAGAAGAGTTTTCAAGCTCTCCAAAAACAACAACCTCCTAAGAATCGATGTCAATCACAAGGCTTTCATGAGAAGGCAAGTCTTTAGTGGAATTGGGAATTTGAATCTCCTCAACATTCTCGAGACGAGTTGTTGCCATCGGTGCAGCATTAGCACCTACCTCAACCCCCTTCTCCCTCATCTGCTGAGTACTCTTGGTTATCTTCCTCATCAAATCAAGAGGAACGCTTTTTCTTGAGAAGAAACATAAGGCGAATAAGACCGATCACAAAAAGAAACAACAAGGCAAATTTAAAAACATCTACTTATCAAGTCTAATGCCTTCAACCTAATGTCTTGGCTTGCTCACAGACATGCTGCCTTATGTGAAATATCACCCACCTTGCCTCCTTATCAAAATCATCAAAAAGATAAATTTCCCAACTTAACATAATGACACTACCACTACAAATGGAACTAAGGACAACTAGCCTCATCTAGAAAGAAGCAACCCCACTAATGCTAGGAGCTGTCACTCTAAAATTTGATTTTTTCAGTCCTTGGCTAACTCCTCAATCGACCTCATAAGTGAAAGTCGGGGGCAAGCAGAGAGATATGCATAACCAGTACCCTTGCTTGAATCTTTCAATGCAAAAAGTATAAGAAATAATTCACCCGAGGCCGAACACCAAGCAAAGAACATAAAATTTGGAGACCCAAGAGAAAGCCCCAACCATTAGAATGGAGCTGGGAAAAGATCAATATTCACAAAATTTAAAAAGTCTATCTCAAAGTCGTTCAAAGGTAAGACTGCCTCGACCTTCTCCATGTAGTAGAAAATGAAGGTGAAGAACCTATTCCCCAGGCTACTTTCACACAATGGATTCCCCTCCGAGCAAGCTTCCAAGTTGAAAGAGCAGGTGTCCCAATCCTCGACAGTTAGCTATTCCTTAAGAAGGACTATGTGACTAGGATGGAAACATGACCCTAAACACTTAATCTCCTCATTTACCCACTCATAATCTGAACTACAATCATCACTACACATCCAATGACCAGAAAACCCAACCCTACCACCGGAAGTACTAGCATTAAAACATTCCACCACCTCCTCCAGACACACATCTTCCGACCTTGAGTCCATGGTCACCCACCTAAATTGACCAAAAATAGAAGTTATAATATAAAAGTAAAACGATTTATCATTCAAAAAATAATTGAAAATGGGGCTTTAATAGACTGATTGGTTGTTTTCCTGCCCGAAAATAGCGAACACCTAGCCATTTGAGCTATAGCCTCAACCGAACTATCAAAATAAGAAAAATAGGGCATGGTAACTGACCTATGATTAACACAACCCATGCTACCATCTCATCGACTACAAAAAGCATGACGTAAAACACAATAGAAGAAGAATAACTCACCAGAATAGTTTAAAGAGCAAGTAACGGAGCTAGTCCGAAAGCGCAAAATATGACCAGTAGACTCAAAGCACTGACCTCTACGGCGATCTTATAAACGCTCAATAAAAAGTAAAAATCTCCAAAAGCAGGCATTATTTATAAGGAAACCACACATCAATCCAACGGTTAGGAATCCCATAAAATAAGCTTATCCAACGGCTAAAGCTCAAATGTTGCAAATGCGGGAAACGAAATACCATGTCATTACACCATTGACAACATGAAATAAAGCGACCATCAGAAAAAGAACGTTATGTACTCGGGAAAGGAAATGTCACATTTATCAAATGACAAAAGCCAAAGAAAAAAGGCATCGTGATGATAAGCTCGGAACACCAGCAAGCATAAGCTTATTCCCTAACGAACAAACTTAGAGTTCGCCAAACTAACCTCGTTGAGAGGCAAATGTCCATACCAAGTCCGTCAGGCCCATCCCAACCGGCCCAATCTTAGTCAGTCCAAAGGCCCGCATACCTGTTTACCAAACTACCCCCGCACTTGCCTATAAATACTTCATCCCCAGGTATGAAGACATTATCGACACCTTTGCATTTATTACTCTCTTAAGCTCGAACCGTTAACTTAAGCATCGGTGCCCAGGTATTGCTGACCTTACTTCTAGGTCACATGTTCTACTGTACAAGATTCTCACCTCGACCATATCTTCGTCCTTCTCACCTCAACACATGCATCGTCAAAGTTGTATTTTCTATAGGGTGTGTTGCCTCATAATTTTGGTATATTTTGATTTTATTAAGAGAACGGATTTAGATTGGAATTATATATATAATGATAGCCTTATAATATCTTTTGTTATCCTCAAGCCTCAATACCTGTTTCTTATCATTGAAGTTTCTTGACCAAAAAAAAAAAGCAATAGTTTCTTGTAACCTATCTTAAATCCAAAATATGTACTTAAGATTTTTTTTTTTTTGAGACTCCTAATTTCATTTCTTAGCAACCCAATATTTTTAGCAATAGAAAAACTTCCAATCTATATATATTAAAAGCGGATAATCTGTGTTAATAATAAAAAATTCACAAGAAAATTCTCACGTCTTACCTCCAAAAGTTATCAAAATTAAGATTGAAACTTATGGTAGTTCTACTAATTAACCACATATCACATGTTTCTATGATTGCATCATATATTTATATAAGTAACACTGTAAAGAATTTTTTTTAATAATCTAACTGTTGCTTCAATTTTTTAAGGAAAAATAAAACAATTTCCAATTTTTGTTTAAACATATTACTAATGCATACTACCATTTTTTACCATCATCTCTGTCACCACAACTATTTAAGGGGGATTAAGGTTGCACCTGGACCTAAGTAAGAATTTTGAAAATGAACTATTTTGGGGCTTAGTTTTACATATAATACTACCACATTCATTATTATCAGCACTCCCCACGCCAGAATTGTTGGCCATTATTATCGCATTACCAACCATCATCCCACAAAAAAAATATTTTTTCATGAGTTCAAAAAAAAAATTACATGATTTTTTTAATAAAACAAATAAGAGTAAAATACTCTAATCCCTTTTCTATTTTGCTGATCTTATACATACATCTCTTCTATTTCTAAAACCTATACAAATATTCCTTATATTTTTAAAACAAGCTACACATAACTCAAATTTTAAAAAATAACAGTTAGTTAATAATTAATTTTTAGTTATTTATATAAAAATTCAAAACTATCCATAATGAACTATTTAATACAATGTTGGTCAATGGGTTCATCACATATATTGAATAAGTTTTTTATAATCACAAGCAATTATTTTTTTACATAGGATACAATCTTTTTATATTTTATCAAAAATATTTTCAATTTTTTTAGTGTTAATTAAAGTGTATACATAAAAAATTAAAATAGTGTTTTAGAATGCAAAAAAAAAATAGAGTATTAATAATAAAATTTTATGTAGCATACTAACGAAAATACTTACGTGTCCATAACATGGTAACTTGAAATGTCAAGTTAGGCCTTGGCTTTTGTATGTGTTCTCATTTTAGTCCATGACTTTTGTGTGTATTTTCAATTTAGTCCCTAATTTTTTTGCATAAATTTAATTTTTACTTATAGAATATTTTATAAATCATACATAAAATTACAAGTCTATATATATTTATAAAACTTAAGATATTAAAGTTTATTTTTACTAGTAGAATTATCTATTCATGTTTGTCATGCAGTCATGCTAACTTATTGAAATTAAAAAATATATTTTTTATAAAAACAATTATTAAAAATTAATAGGCAATTAAACATAATAAAACTTTCAAATAATAATATTAAAATAAAATTGAGTTGAGTTGAGAAGTAAAATTATTAATATTAATTGAGAAGTATTAATAAAAAAATTAAATAAAAATTAACTATATTTTTACATTATTAAAAGTATTTTAACAAAGAAAATTTTCAAAATTAATTATTATTTTTATACCTAAACTCTATAATATATTGTATAATATTATATATATAATTTTTTTCACAAAGTATACTTAAATTAATAAATGTAACTATATTTAAATTTTAGATATCGAAATTAAGTTTTTGTTAATTGAATTAGATATGGATCGCCATCATGTTTTTTGTTGGAATTAAATAATTTTAATAAAACTTCAAAAAAGTAATAAGTAATTTAAAAATATTAAGAGAAAAAGAAAAAGAAATCAAAATTTTATCTAATAAAAAAATTTAATTTGAATTTTATAAGTGTTGTAGAGGATTAGGATTAAGATATCTATTATTATTATGCGTGTCAAAGTTGTGAATAATGTAATATATGTTACTTTTTGTTTGAGAAGCTTTTGCTATAGTCATTGGATTATTTTGAAATTTTTTGTATAATTTAAAAGTGTTACACTTATATGCAGTACAACCTTGTTATGTTAATAGAGATTGTTTTTTTATAAATATAATTCACTATTTTAGATTGATTATTATTATTATTGTCATTATTTATTTATTATTATTATTATCAGGAACCTATATGATCCATTTTACTATTTATTATTATTACTGTTATTAAGGACCCATAACATACAGTGTTTGTTAGATAATTGAACTTTTTTCTTAAAACAACCAAATCAATAAAGCCATTTTTATAGGATAGACAAACATATATGAGCCTTGCACTCAGAAACTAAACTGAGAACATGCACAAAAGTTAAGAACTAAACTGATAATGTACATAAAAGTTAGGGACAAAACTGAAAACCAGTACAAAAATCATGGACTAAATTGAAAACACATATAAAAATTAGGGTTAAATTGAGAATACACACAAAAGTCAAGGACGAAATGGGTTATTTGGGTTTAACTTGGTGTTTCAAGTTGCCATGTCATGGACACATAATCATTTCCATTAGTATGTTAAATGGAATCCTGACAAAAAGACTTAAATTATGCGAAAATAAAATGTGAGGACCTTTTTGAAAAGACTTTATACTAAAAGACTATATTAAGAATTCTCCTAAAAGTAAGGGACTAAAACAGTATTTTATTCCTCATTTTTGTGCAATATTTCTAAAACTACATGTATTGCACTTGAAATTCCAATCCTATCTTATGATTAAGGGAGATGGTGGAAGAGGAAAGAAGAAGAGTTGTTCGTAAAAGAGGGAAGAGGAAGAGGCAAAGGGAGAGAGAATGAGTGAGATGGTCAAAGTGAGAAAGAAAGGAGGGTGAAAATGTCGTGAAAAGAAAAAGGGTAATTTAGTTAATGAAATAATAAAAAAAACTTACTGATGGTGTAACTTAACCTGAGTTTTTATGTAAATTCTAAAAATAAAAGGAAAATATGTATAAGATTAACAAAATAAAAAAGAAGTTAAAGTACTTTACTTAACAAATAATTAAAAAATTATTAGAATATTTTTAAAAAAATTTTTATTTAATGATTGGATATTTAGTTTTAAGTTAAAATTTTAAAATCATTTTAAAACTATATCAACTACTTACCGTTAATTTTTCAAAATTGCATTTAGTTTTATTATCCATCTCACTTTTGTTTGCTAATAAATAATATTTCAATGTTAAGAAAATGAGAGTATTTTCAATCTAGGAGTTTCATACTCTCGTCGTGTGATGGGCGTCACATGGTACTTTTAAGGTTAAAATTATCATGTAGTGCTTATCGTACAGTTGGAATATGAAACTCTTGAGCGCACTAAACTTCTATCTCGAAAAAAGTGTGAAAATTTAAATTCCTAATGTTGAAATTAACTACTCACTTCATGTCAAAATATTTAACGTTTAAGGTAATGACACAATAATTAAGAAAGTTATTAAAGAGCTTCAATTATAGTAAAAAATGATTATATTAAATTAAATTATCCCTATTAAAGTCAGTGTAAACTATTGTTACTACATCGAAGATAACAATAAATAAGGATAAAAAATTAAAAAAAATTAATGTTTTATTGGTAATGTAAAACGACAAATAATTTGAAATAAATTAAAATTCTTAAAATAACTATTATTTTAAAATAAAAAATAATATTTATATTTAATATTAAATAATATTCTACTTAAATTAATATTCATGGCTATTTAGCTGGCTCATTTATGGCCCGTTTGGGAGCGCAGTTATTTTTTTAAAAAAAATAAGTGCTTTTTTTTATTTTGACTGTTTGTTTGAAATTATTTTCAGAAATGATTATTTTAAAAATAAATAAAAATGTTGTTTATTTTTGAACCAGGAAAATGTTACTTCAAAAATAATCAAGTCCAATAGAAGAAAGATAAAATTTTGTAGACAAATATACTCCTAAAATATTTTATAAATTTTTTAAAAAGTACTTTTATATATCATTTTTAATAATTTTACATGCTAAAAAATACTTTTATATTTTTATATCAAAACATAAAATATTTGCTTTTTTCAATAAAATTATTTTTGTATAACTATATTCAAACACTAAATACCTAATTTTTAAAAAATAATTATTTTATTTAAAATATTTATTAAAAATACAAACCCATCAAAACTCTCACTTATTCATTTACCACTATAATATGGTTTTTGTCGGTACAATTCACCTAGACGGCTAGACCCTCAGTGCGTGTAGACTTTTTTCAATCTAGAAAATCCAACGGCCAAGTCCCAACCCCCTTTGACATTTTCATAAGTCAACCCCAAAAAACGAAAATTGGCTTCGTGAAGAGAGAGAAAAAGAGCACAAAAGAAACGAGTGAATGGAAATAAGCATAGAGATGCCGAATTCCTGTTTGCTATTCTCTCTCTCTCTCTCTCTCTCTCTCTCAAAATATTTTAAGCAAATCGTCTAATACAAATAGGTAGATAAAATTAATCATAAATATATAAAATATAAATATTAATAAATTATACTAAAATATATATTTAACTTATTTTTATAAAATATTTTATCAGCATTCATAAGATATTAATATTCTATTTATGTAGCACAGTTATTAATCACAAAGAAAAAAATACAAATTCATTTAATAGTAAATAACCCTTTTACATAGACAGAGCATTAATATTTTATGAAAAAAGTTTTGTATGGGCCGAACTCATCACTTATTCATGGATTACATTTACAAAGTTAACAATAAAACTTCTTCTATTATAGCGGGTCTCTAAAAAATATTGTGTGATTCTCATTTTTATCTTATTTTAGAATCATTGACATAATAAACTCAATTTATGCAAGAATATTTTATAAGTAACAAAAAATTAATGTATTTTTAATAACCATATATTTTTTTATCATATTTTGTTTGTGGGTTTCAGTGTCATATGAGATAGACTATCTTTTAATTATTAGATATAGTGTAAATTAATATTAATAATAGATTATGTTTAATTTATTACATGCTAAGTTAAATATAATATTGTGTATATTTATTGACTTGGTACATAATTGTAAAACTATGTATTTAATCATTTATAATAAGAGATTGGAGATTAATCTATGATTTTCTATGATTTTGTAAGAATTGTGACTAAATATTCAATTATTTTGAAAATATCAAATATTGATATTCAGAAAAATTATAATACAAAAAATTCTCTTTAATAAATTAATTCTACTTAAATGTTTTTCCTCTCTCTAAAACAGAAAGGCACTTTATTTTCCCTCACTAGACTTGTGAAACCCCCCACTTTCTCTCTCTATATATACAAGTCCATTCCCACTTATTGCACCTTATCATCTCTCTCTTACCATACAAAAAGTCAGCGCCTTCTTTTTTCTCTCTCTTACCATTCTCTCCCCAAAGAGCAGTAGCGACAGGAGCTAGCTACAGACATTTGCAGAGCTTGTCTCTATGGTTATGGAGGACGATTGGGATCTCCACGCCGTGGTCAGAAGCTGCGCCGCCGTTACCTCCACCTTTTCCTTCTCTTCCTCCACCACGACCACCACCAGCAGCTGCAACACTCCTGCCTCCTCTGTATCTTCCTCTGGTTTCGGGACTCGTTATCAGCCTGCAGTCTCCTGCGGCTTTCCCATCTTTGGTACCGAACAAGGAGGCCAACTTTTGTCCATTTCTGACCCTTCTGAACCAAAAACTTCCATTGAAGAGTTGCGTGAGCTCTGTAAACCTTTATTCCCCAAATCACAGCCTTCTTGCTTGCAAACTTCTCCCTTGTCGTCTTCCTTCTCTTATTCCTCTGTTCCCAAATCATCAGTTCAAAAGCAACAGCTTCCTAATAAGCAGTCTCATACTGCTGGTTCTGTTACCACCCCACGATCTAAAAGAAGGTAAATTGATCTCCATTGATTCTCTTTTTGACAATTGAAAGTGAAAGATCTTGAATTTGGGTGTCTCTTAAGAAAAATCATGTCTTTTGGTAGTTTCTGTGTGATTAATAATGCATGTTTGCTCCATTACAGGAAGAACCAGCTCAAGAAAGTTTGTCAAGTTGCAGCTGAAGCTCTCTCTTCAGACATATGGGCATGGCGGAAATATGGCCAGAAACCCATTAAAGGGTCACCATATCCAAGGTGAGTCTTCATCTTCAAGATTCCACTAACTTTACAAAGAACTAAGAGAAATGGAATTAGGATTATAAATGGGTAAGAGTTAATTAAGCTTAATTTGTTCTGTGATTAACAGGGGATATTATAGATGTAGCACCTCCAAAGTATGCTTAGCTAGGAAACAGGTGGAGAGGAACAGATCCGACCCGTCAATGTTCATAGTCACCTACACGGCGGAGCACAACCACCCGGCTCCGACTCATCGGAACTCTCTTGCTGGATCCACTCGCCAGAAGCCCTTAACACCCCAAACGCCCCCCGCCGGCGACTCTGACAAAGCCCTCGCAATACCCATTTCTCCGGCGACCTCTGCGGTGGAAGAAGAGCATGCACCGCGGAGTGCAAAGTCAGAAAGCAAAGAAGAGAAGGAAGAGTTCATGGATGAGGAGGAAGAAAATGAATTTGGGTTATCAGATATGGTTTTAGCAGATGATTTCTTTGAGGATTTAGATGAACTAACAGGGTCGACGGCTGCGGTGGCTGGAGACTGCTTCGATGACCCCTTTTCAGCTAGTTGTACACTTCGTTCTTGGGTGGTTAATGATGCTACCAGTGCCGCTGGTGGCAGCTGACTCACTGGGGAACTCTAGAGGGGACATTGGCTTTCACCCTTTTCCTTAGAGAATAGAAACCCTTTTTTGGGTAGAGAATTTGAACATTTTGGGGAATCTTAATTCTGAACTAACAGTGCTTTTTGTGGAGGGGAAGAAAAGTTCTTCCCAACTTTAAGTACAGTAATAAGGTAGATTAGGCAATTTATCTTTATTAATCTTAGTAAAATTAATGATCATCGCATTCATATCTTTCTTATTGTAAAATCAATTCAACAACTTTTATTTGTTTAGTCATTTGATGTACTAATAGTCTAATATCATAATATATAAGATATATATAAAATTTTTATAATTTTTGAATTATATAAAATATTATTTAATGATGTAATTTTATAATATTTGATTATTTTAGATGTCAAGAAATTAAAATTTTAAATTCATTCTAATAATTTTATTATTAATTTAATATTATATTTTTATTTTTATTTTTATTTTTTTGTAATAAAATAATTAAATAATAAATAAAGATAAAGATAAAATTAAAACGAAATCATTATCATGATAAGAAATTTGTAGAGTATCAAAAAATTTGACTCTTTAAAAGATCAAAATATGAATTTTGTGGATGATTAATTACGTACCATTTTGGGTTGACTTTTGTTGGCAATGATTAATATTACAGGAGTAATGACATATGGGTTAATAATTGCTGGGTAGTTATTCCATTAGTACTGTGCATAAGCACCATAGCTCTGAGCCCTTTTGCAGACACGAGGGGTTAAGGTAATCAAAGGAATTAGGTTCCCTTCCAGGCATATGGATTTTTATCAAATGGTATCTCATTTGTTCCTGAAGAATTAAAAAAAATCTTATAAAGATTCCGAGTAAATTAATTAAAAATAAATATTTAAGATAAGAAATAAGATTCATTATATATATATATATATATATATAGTTCATTTATACTTTTTATAAGTAGAATTTATGTCTAAATTTTTTTTAAAGACGCATCTAGCATTTCATTTTCACCTCAGCCTCGTGTCTTCACTAGAAAGAGCCACGTTAGCTTGAATTTAACATGATGTTAGGCACACCAATCAATCTGTGTGGCATTTGCTTGGCTGCAAAGAAGAATGCATCTAATCTCCAGTGGAATGTGTCAATTTGTCAAACTTGTCTCAGCAGGAAAAGGAAAGAATTGATAACACAAGGTGTGTATTATCTGTTTACGTAAGGATAAAGAATATGATTTATCCCCATTTAGTGCGCTTCATAAGATAAAAACTAAATTATATAAATAATAATAGATAGTATTGTATAAATTATTTGTGTATAAATTATTATATTATCATAAATTTATTACAACAATATACAATATGTAAAATTATATTAATATAGTAATAGTGAAATAGTAGTGACAGTGGTGATGATGGTGGTGGTGGTGGTAAGGTAGTAGTAGCGGTGGCAGTGACAGTGATAAAACTAGCAGTATGGTGTTATACGGTGATCATCATATAATATTATCTCATCTCTTTCCCCATATTTTCTTATATAGTAATAATTGTATAAAAAGTTATAACCATATAAGTTAATACAATCATTTATACGTACCAAACATCATAAAAAACTGAATTATATTAACTTATAATATACAGTGCTCTCTTATATGGCTCAAAATTTGCTATTTAATAAGGTTAGGAAAAGGTTCCACCTATACAATTGGAAAGGGAAAGAAAGTTCACTCTATAGTATTCAAATTTCTCCTCCAACCAAGTACAAACACTTCAAAAAAAAAAATTAACAATGTTTCAAAAAAATAGTTTCATCTATATTCAATACATATTAGATACTCATATTAAACATAATATAAATTTAAACTATATATAAACACTTCAAAATTTATTATATCATAATATCCATATCCGTATTCTTGTCAGGACCATGCTTTCTAACTGAGCTCTGTCCTCCATAGACTGAATTTGAGTAAATTTGATGTTGCGATGAAAGAAAACCAAATTTTGAAGAGATTGGGATATAAGATGTTAGTATTTTGATTGTTCGCCAAGCAGTTTAAACTTGAAAACAAAGCACAATTGGCTGTCTGATAAAGCTGATATAGATGTATCATGTTTGATCTTAGGCAAGCTGAAAATAAGGCTTAACGCATTATTCGGTGAATTAGCATTATCAACTCTTACAACTATGAAATCTTAATGGCGTACAATAAATTGCTAAATTACAATATCTCAACAGCATAAAATTGAAGGCCAAAGACAAGACAAGAAAGGACTGTTATCGGCACATCCTAAGTGCGTTTACCATGTACCTCATCTTTTAGCTGGTTCATATATGATTGAATCGAGATATGGCTTCCTCTTAAGAGGAGGATCTGTGTCTTACAAAACCATTGCAAAATGCAACCGGCATAGCCACTCTATGCTGGACAAGAGGAAACCTTGTGTCCTCGGACAAAATTTTTCAAATTTTCTATTTCACCAACTGCAGAAAACCATTCAGTTAGAATCTCCATGGTTACATAGTCAGGACTGCAAGTATCTTCAATCATTCTGTCCATAAGTTCAAATGCTTTATGTAACATTTTCTTTTCCTGAATCCCTTTGAACATAGCATTGTATGTCGTTGTATTAGGCCTGATCCCTTTTACTCTCATGTCATCCATCAAAGAAAGGGCTTGTTCTACATGATTATACTGGCACAAAGAATCTATTAAAATGTTGTATATCACAGTGTTGGGAGGAACCTTTGATCTAGAACACAAGTCCCTGAACATTGTCATGGCTTCATCAAGATAACCATTTAAACAATACGCATGTATCAGTGCCCCATAAGTGACAACAGAGGGTGCAAGGCCCTCCGTAATCATCTTTCTTATCACCTTATTGGCAGTTTCAAAATCTCCAGTTTTGCCAAGGAAGGAAACAAGAGTATTGTATGTGACATTATCAGGCTTAACTCCAGTTTGTTCCATTTCCTTAAGCATTTCATGTACTTTTTCCAACTTCTTTTTCTTACAGAATCCACTTATCAGTACATTATAGCAAGATACATCAAGACCAAACCCAGCCTCCTTCAACTTTGACACAACAAGGCTGGCATCATCCATCCTCCCAGCAAGGCTCAAACCAGATATCAAACTGTAGTAAACTATCGCGTCTGGAGAGCATCCAGAACTCAACATGTCTTCAAAATATTGCACGGCTTTATCAAAATTGTTCACATTACAATAGGCAGATATTAGTGCAGTATATGTGACGGCATTCCCTTTTATGCCTTTGCTTTGAATCTCATTGAAAAACTCAACTGCACTATTGACCCTCCCATTTTTGCACATACCACCAACTAGTGTATTGAGGGTGACCACATTTGGCAGCAGTCCTTCCTTATTCATCAGATCAAATAGCTCATGTGCCTTATCAAGGTTGCCAGCTTTGCAGAAACCATCAATCAAGCAATTATATGTGATGGTATTTGGCCGATGTCTACTCTGAGCTTTCATCTGTTCCAACAAACTCAAGCAGTCTTCTTGCCTCCCAACTTTACAAAGTCCATCAATTAAAGTATTAAATATGACCACATCAGGTTCAACATGAATCCTATTACTCCCTCCGTTTCCTCTCATGTCTTCAAACACCTTTAAAGCTTCATCAATCCTCCAAGATTTGCACAAATGATCAATAAGAATCCCAAAGGTTACAACGCTGGGCTGTATCTCCATTTCTTCCATCTTGGCTAAGAGATCATCCATCCTCTTGAAGTCTCTATCCCTTCTCAACCCTTTTAAGAGGGCATTACAAGAAGCAGCTTCAACTGCACCACCCAATTTCATCATATCATGTAAAAGATCCCATGCAAGACCAGTCTTTCGTTTCTCACACAGCTTGGTGATCAGTTTTGTAAGTTTGAAGGTATCAGGGAAAACACTCTGTTCGCTTAGCTTCCTAACCAACCTAACAATTTCCTCTTCTGTTATGCTTCTTCCTGGGCGCTCCCTCTTCAACAATTCAGCCAAAACAATACCACCTGTCACATCATTTGGAGGAAACTCCACATTTGGTCTTAGCATTTCCTCAAGCACATGGAGTGCATCTTCTATACGCCCCAATCGCAGCAATGCACCAATCAACGTATTGCAACCACGAGTACTCTTCAAAGATGGGTCAAACTCATTGAACAGAAGAAGCGACTCATCCACTAATCCAGCCTTTCCGAGACTTTGTATAAGAAGAGTAGCCGAACTGGTAGTAAGCGGGACACCCCACTCTTTGACCATCTTATAAAGCTCCAGATGCTTTGTTTTCGAAATGGGTTCTCGACTAGCAAGCACAAGAACGCCAAGGAACACAGAAGACAGTGAAGCGCACTGTTCAGATGGGGCATTTGTTCTAACATACTCAAGAAATTTGAGGGCTTTGGAAGAGGATCCCAATTGAAGTGTGATAGTGAGGAGGTGGCGGGGCAAGGTGGCGGCAGAGAATAGCAGGGGACGCAGTTGATCGGAGTGCCAGTCATTTTCAGGGGCTTGGACAAGATTTACTATTTGGGTCACGAGCGATTCATCGTTCTGAGACTGTGACGGCGGCGAATCACCCTGGGTGGTGGAGTTCCGACGACAAAGCGTGTACGGTAACAGTTGGCAGCGGAGGAGCTTAGATTGTCTTGAAGCTGAGAGCATTATGCTCATTGCTGCCATTTTGTAGGGAGGAACAGATCTTGATTACTCGGAATGGGAAAGGAAGGAGGCCACTGCCAGGTGCCCAGTAGGCGGTACTGTCAAACATGCCAACTGGATTCGTAAAGGGCCAGTCTTAATGAATAGAGCCTGACAGGCTAAAAAGAATTTTTATTAGAAAGATATTAAAAATTTAATTCGATCTTAATTTTATATAATTATTAGATTAAATGAGTTTTAATATATTAAACGAGTTTTAATATATTAAACGAGTTTTAATATATTAACATATATAAAATAAAATATAAAATTTATAATAAAATAAAATATAAATTATTAATTAATAATTATGTAAAATTTTTATTTATAATAAAATATTATCAATTTATAATATATTTATAAACTTAATTTTCACAATATTTTAAAGATAATAATATAAAATTTAATAACAATAATAAGAATAAAAAAAATTGAACAAGTTTCAAATTAATAAGTTTATCATTATGAACAAAATCATGCAACTAATTACGTGTACAGATAAGAGCTTACACATGATCTCTTAGAAGAGATCATCAGTATTTATTGAAAATATGTGTACTAATGCTAAAAGTCGATTCACTAATCACAATAGTGATTGGAATATTTAGTTGATCACATACCAACCTTGATAATTCTGAAAATCGACGTCTATGATCATTCTAATATTACAAGACATCTAAATCTTAAAAAAAATGAAGTTCAAGTTTAGGTTCATCCAAATAAAGATCTAACTGAAACTTCCCATTATTTATTATATATTGGTTCTCAAATAATGCATACTTCTATATTATTTCAAGAACAATGATAAAAAAATTCAATTAACAAATTAGTTATATTACACTATAGAACATAAATTAAAATTTATAAATATTAAAAAAATTAAAACTTACATCAAAGTCCTGTACTTAATTTTCATTCATTTTCTCACTCTATTAGTAATCTACCACAAGGTTTTGTAAAAAAAAAAATTAACAGGGCTCAATCCGGCCCATCAAAGGCTAGTCGAGCTTTAAACGAGTTGGGCTAAAAACAACTCTTGTTTTTTAGGGCCTATTTTTTTGGTTCAAAACCCTCCAAGGGTTAACGGGGCCTGGCCCTAATTGACAACCCTAGTGCCCAGCCAAAATATTTTTTGAGATTTTCACTTTTATTAAATTTCGTATGACCTTACATTAATATTTTTTAAATTGTTTTTATTTAATTTAAAATATACTTACATTTAAATTGAAATTTGGATCATGACTCATGTTTCATAAGTCACAACTATTTATTTATTTTTAAACAGTCACAATTTAATTATATAATTTATTTTTATTACATGTAATCAACTATTGTAATCGTTTAAAAATAAATAAATATTCATAATTTAACATTTCTTCCTAGGAATCTAACAATTATAACAAGAATATATGGTAATTAACATCATTCATTCAAGATTTGTATTGTTATTTTAAATAATAATAATAAAGATATGTAAATTACTCCAAGCTTCAATTTGTTGAAAAATAAATGAGAAAATTATTGGAGGTGCCATGGCAAGCATTGAGTTTTTTTCTTTTTTATCCGGTGTTCTTTTAACATTAAAATTTGTGTTTGATGTTAAAGGTATTATATAAAAAGTATTGTGCTTTTGACACAAACGGGAATTTAGGTTTCAAGAAGCACCCTCTCCCTCTAAAAATACAGTATTCTTAATGGTACCCTTAAATAACTTTCTCAAAAATAATTCCAAACTTCAATTTATTTAAAAGTTTTAAATAAGAACAAAAAATAAAAAAATATTATAGTTAAAAAAATGATTATTCGAAAGGATTTCTAAAGCTTTTGAACCTAGATTTATGATACTTTTCTATTAACAAAAAGTTGTTTATGGGAGCTTAAGCGTATGTTTGTTTTGATAGAAAGTGAGTGTTCAAAAAACATTTTTTAACTTTTGGTTGTTTGGTTAAAAAAAATGAATAAATGAAATTTTTTTAAAAATAATAGAAAATAATATTTAGAATAAAAAATAACTTCCCTTCTTTTAAAATTAAATACTGTTTTTCATTTTATAATTAAGATTCAAGCTCATACATCTTAATCGTCTTGGTTCTCACTTCATGTTTAACTTCTATTACGATTCAACATTCAAACTTAAAATTCCCAATAAACTTTAACTAAGAACTTGTTTCAAATATGATAATCTTAGTTTTCTATATGAAGTTTTATGAAAAATTATAAAAATTCTCATACCCACAAATCACATGAGGGAAATTAGAATTTCTAAAAGCTTCACTAAAAAACCTGTACTATACATGATAGTTTTATCAGTTTTTCAGATGAAAATTTTCGAGAAACTTAATTAAAAAAATTTCCATACCAAACAACTCCTAAGATTCTTGATGGTAACCGCTCGTCTATGGAAATACTTCTCTCTTAGGAGTTCAGAGACCCCTGAAGCTAGGAACTCCTGAAGAACACTCAATCAAATACTGCTCTGTTTTTTGTTTTTTCTCAAAAATATAGAGAAATTAATTTTTATTGATATAATTTTGTACAAAAACCAACTTAATTAACATTTATATTATTATAATTTTATAATATGGATGGGGATATTAGTACTCCAAAATTTCTATTTACACTCCATTGTAACAAATTATTTTTAAAATTTTTATAAATACCCTTTTATTAACTTATTTTTTTATATTAATTAAACACTTGACTAGTTTATATTTCTATTTACATTCTCAAAAAAGCTCGATTACTTATGTAATTAAAATTTATTTTTTTATTAGATAAGCTTTTGATCTTCCTATTTTTTCTTTATTGGTATTTTTAAATTACCTATTATTTTTTGACTTATTTTTATTAAATAATGTTAGTTTCACTAATAAGCATGATGATCATAAAAGATAAGCTTTCCTAACCAACTTGAAGAAATGAGATGAGGGATAGAATTGACTTATCAACTTGATTCATCTGACTATTTTAAGAAATTAAAAAATAATTGGGTATGACTCATTTATTTATTATTTTATAAATAAATAAATAATATATATATATATATATATATATATATATATATATTATAGTATATAAAAATGTATATAATATTTTTCATGTTTTTTTTGTAGGTTTTTATTGAATTTTTGAAGAATATGGACCTTGAGGGTAATTATTTTATATTTTATTTTTACTTTTTTAGTTTAAGAACATAGAAGCTTAGATGAAATAATTTTTGAGTCATATTCATATATTTTACAATCAAGAAGGTTTTAATTTTAATTTATAATTTTTCATAAGTTATACATAAATTATAGGTATAACAATACTTAAACAACTTGAGAGATTATAATTCATTTTATTAAGATAATTATTTATTTGATGATCATCATGTCAATTAATGAAATTTTAAAAAATATTTTTCATAAAAGTTAACAGGTACCTCAAAAAATAATAAAATCTTCAAGTTTTAGTAATAAATTGAAACTGATTATTATAGAAAAAATATTAATATTAATTGAGATTGTGAAAACTTAAATATTTTTAGATTATATTACAAAAATATTTTAACAAATTAAAGTACTAAAATTAATTATTTTTGCATACAAATTTTATAATATATTGAATAATATTATTATGTAATTTCATTTTACAAATTGAAAATAAATTATAAGTGCAATTATATTTAAATTTTAGATATCAAAATTTAACTTAATTATATTATATTTTAATGACCATCAAGCTTATGAATGGAATTTAAAATTATTTAATAAAAATAATTAGTCAAAAAATTAATAGATAATTTTAAAATACTAAGAAAGAAGGAAAATAAAGAGATCAAAAGTTTATCTAATAAAAATATAAGTTTTAGTTTCAAAAGTAATTGATTTTAATTAGGAGTGTGAAATTATGAATAGACAATTTAAATATATATTAGTTAAGTGTTTAATTAATAAAAAAGCAAGTTAATAAAAGGTATTTATGAAAATCTCAAAAATAATTTATTACAAAAAAAGTGTCAATAAGCATTTGAGAGTATTAATAGTTCTATCCTTATAATATATATTATAATAATTATGTTATTTATATATTTTAATATTTTAAATTACAATTTTGAATGGAAAAAAATCAAGTGTTGATTTTTAAAATTTTAAATCAAGTTAAACAAACCTTTTTGTGAGAAATAGGTTTTTCAAAATGAATTTGTTGTTAAATATTTTTAAAACTTGTTTCCAAAACAAACAAACAAATCAAACAACCCATGAATAAATGAGGTGGTATTATCTCTCATAACGTTTTTGTTAATTGTTGTTGATGCCCTTTTGATTTGTTCTTTGGAATCATATGGGAGAGTCTCAAATATCTTAATCTTAATATACAAAACCATGTAAATTATGTGTGTGGTTTCTAATTAATTGGTGTGATCTTATTTGGTTTCTTGTTACTTGTCTCTCAATGGACTTAAAAATAAATAAATGTGCAATTCTTATTCGTGATAAGAAATTCAAATGTGTGAGTGATGAGTATGAGAAGGGAGAATATTAATTTTATAATAATTATTAAGAATTTGAGATAATTTATGATTTATTAATTGTTTTAGGAATTATTATTAAAGGCTTTATTAATCTTTGAATCCTACTTAAATTGATTATCGAGAATTTTCCTAATATTTGTTTTTTTATTTAATTGCTTATATAAATACAAATATAAAATGTTGAATTTTTATTAATTAGAGTAATTACCTTATTTTCTTTGAGATTAGTAGTAGTACTAATATAACATTTAATATTTTTTTATTTTTAAATTAATGCTCTGCTTCTTTATGAATATGTAAAAATATTAATTAATTTACCATTGCTTCCTAATCACCTTATACCATAATTGATGTTAAGGGTAAATTAATATTTTGAATAAATTACATTCACATCTCCTAAGGCTTTTGAAACCTATATTTACGTTCCTTTTAGTTTCAGTTTATAAAAAACCTTCTTCCTATTAACAAAATTATTAAATGTATTTTTTTTCTTAAAATTTTTTAGTAAGCCTAATTTAATGCATTATAAATCATCAAAAACTCAAGTTAATACTTTTGAAAATTTTATAGTAAAAAAGAAGTTAATGTAAGTATTTTAAAACTAGGGATGATATAAACTTTAAGGGAGGTTTTGTGAAAAATACATTAATCAATCCCAATCTTTGTCTCTAATTAAATTATCTTTGTCAATAAATTTTTTCTCTTGGTTTTTTAATTTTTGCAATTTCCTCCATATTTATTTTTTGGATTAATATTACTTTTGGTCTCTAAAGTTTCACTCAATTTGCAATTTGATCCTTATATTTTAATTTTTTCTAATTTGATTCCTACACTTTCAATTCCTTTTGAATCAATCCCTACTTTCTATGATTGAGTTAACACCATTTACAAGAATGCTAATGTGGCAAAAAATTATCTACGTGGCATTCCTAATTGTATTTTTTTTTCATGTCACCATACACCTCATCTTCTCACTTTCTCACTTTCTCCCTTTCTTCATCTTTTATTTCTTTTCAATTAAGTTGTAGAAACTACCATTATTGAGGAGGAGCAACACCATAATGACCGGCATCGGCACCGGCATCTCTTCTTTTTCCTCCATTAACTTTTCACCTTCCATCATTATCTTTTAAACCTCATTTCCAAGCATGCTCTCTCTTTTCTTTGCCTCAATAACCTTCAATGAAGACGAAGAAAGCGAAGGTTTTCTTATTGAGAAAACCTGAGATAGATTCGTGATCTAAAAGGCTGTCACCGGTGACGACAACGATACTTGTTCACTATTAGCATTATCGATAAGCGATGACATAAACAAATGTGTGGCAAAAGAATACGAGAAGTTTATGGTTCTGGGTTTTGGATGACCAGAGGAAGAGCCAAAGGGGCTCTTTTAAGGTGAGCATGGCCGGTTCTAGTTTGACCTAAAAGTGAAGTCACCTTTTTGAACTTAGAAACAGTAACGTGAGCCGCAGCTTACAATCTATCTCAATTTGCATGGAAGACTTTGAAGTTCAAGACGACTGGTATTATTGCTGGCTTTGAGAAAGTAACCTGATGAGCTTCTCAATGCTCTCTAACCCAAAAGCTGAGGATGGAAGGGGAATATCCAAACTAAATATAAAAGGCATAAAAGAAGGAATTCAAATGAAGGTTTTGGCATGTTAGACCAAGCAAAGAGGCAAGAAAGGCATTGACTTAGAGAAGATGAAGAGAAAACCTGTTGAATGTGATTAGTGGTGATATTGGTGGGATAGTGACAGAAGAGACAAAGAAAGAAAAATGAAGTAATAAAAGAAGAATGAGATGTATGGTGATATGAAAAAAAAAATACACGTAGAAATGCTAAGTAGATAAATTCTAGTCACATAAGCATACTAATAACGATGTTAATTCAATTATGGATGACAATGACCAAATTAGAAAGAATTGTAAGTGTAGGGATCAAATTGAAAGAAATTAAAGTATAAATGCCTAATTACAAATTGAGTAAAATTTTAAAGACCAAAAGTTATATTACCTTAAAAAAAATATACGTAGGAATACAACATAGATAATTTTTTGCCACATCAACATTTTGTAAACGATGTTAACTCAATTATGGTGGCAGAGACCAAATTGAAAGGAATTGAAAGTGTAGAAACTAAATTAAAAAAAAAATTAAAGTTTAACCAAATTAAAAATTGAGTGAAGTTATAGGAACACAAACAACAATTATATTAATCTTTTTTTTATTGCAATTTATCTGTATGATTTAAATTAGACGTTATCTTAGACACAAATCAACTAATAAAATGACTCATGTATAGCCATGTGTTGTGCTGAGATATTAAAGCGGAAACTTTAAGTGAAATTGTGTATTTGGAATACTCAAAAATTTAAAGTTTGAAGTGGGGTTGGGATGTCTCAAAAACTTGGATCATTATATGGGTTTTTACCTTTTTATGGATTTATATGCTATTTTACGTTGTAATAGGTTAAAGATTAATTTATGAGTTTATCTTTCCATTAATTGTTTGCAATGCCTGCACACTTCTTCATTTGGCTTTTATGAATGACAAATAGTGTTCTCGTCAGCCTTAAATAATTAATTTGAGGATTTCAAATGTTCGTAGAAAATGAAGATCAAAGGACGGCAACTTATTTACAATTTTGTTACTCTCACAATCATAATAATTCACAATTCTAGAAAGATGATGAGGCAGTATGACATGGAGAGTTTTTGTAAAGAATTATAAGATTTATCCTTTATATATAAGAGTAGCTTTTCTCACTTATTTATAATTTCATAGACAATTCTAACAAACTAAAATATAGTACAGAATGGTTGGCTTTTAAAGCTTTACATAACTTCATACCAAACCCAAAAAAAGCTTTACTTAGTAACATCTTGTTTGGGAATAATTTTTAAAACAGATGTGACTATTATAAATTAAAAATATTTATATTTTAAACAAAATCTTAATATGTATATATATATATATATATATATATATATATATATATATATATATATATTATATAAAAAACAAAGTGTGT